>JAFVLL020040701.1:0-11724 GCA_021397915.2 Tor tambroides
AGTCTCTTGTCGATAGCCTCAACTATCTCCGACTTAAATATCTGAAAATTTGATTGGAGAGCAGCTATCCCCTCTAGCACTGCCTTGTTAGCCACGGTGCTAGCCTCGCCGCCACATTCATCATGAATGTCTCTTGGGGTTTCAGTCGCTTGTTCAACATTTTTTTTAGGTTTGTTTGGCATCTTAAGTGGGTATTCTGAACTTAATGACGTGAAAATTAAAATATTATTAAATTTTGCTTCACATATCAATGGGAAATTACGGAGCTGCCTTTGCACGCGTCTTGCTCTCACATGGCGCCTCCCGGAAGTCATATGCGTTGATTTCTTTATACTTTAAATACTGTTACTTTTTCCGAAGCAACATGACGTGAGTTTTTTCAGTTAGCGTCAGTGTTGCCACAGTGTGTTTGTATAAAATTATTGTTAAGGAAAAGGTTACCTCTGTGTCTCGCTTGGGGAGATGCTGTTTTTCTTTTTCACCTTTTCTTTTTTTTTTTGTGCCAGCCATCTACAGTGTTTTGCACAGATGTTTCCATTATTATTTGTACACTTAATCTAATATTTTCACTTTAAACATGTCACAGTCTAAGAAAAGCTGTCAACCAGAAGGTAACAACTTAAGGTTTGTTAGTTGGAACTGCAAGGGGGTAAATGAACCAGTGAAACGTAGTAAGGTGTTGCATCACCTTCATCACTTAGGGGCACATATTGTTTATCTCCAAGAGACTCATCTTAAAACTAAAGACCATCAGTTATTAAAAAGAAGATGGGTTGGTCAAGTTTACCATTCCACATTTCAGGGCAAAGCAAGAGGGACAGCAATCCTTATACGCAAATCAGTGCCCTTTGTATGTTCAGATGTTAAAACAGATCCAAATGGCAGATTTGTCATAGTTTCTGGGAGAATTGGTAATATTGCACTTCTCTTGGTTAACATTTACGCCCCTAATTGGGATGACAACAAGTTCTTTAGACATTTATTTTCCTCACTGCCAGACACTTCATATTTTATTGTTTTGGGAGGGGACTTTAATTGTTGGCTTAATCCTGACCTTGATCGTTCTTCTCTCAAACGTAATTCACCCTCAAAATCCGCTCGTGTTATTCAGTCTTGTATGGAAGAACTGGCTGTTTCTGACCCTTGGCGTTTTTTAAATCCATGTGGTAAAGCATTTTCTTTCTTTTCCCATGTTCATCACACATTTACATGCATTGATTATTTTTTAATAGATAACAGACTCATCTCGTCAGTGGAATCATGTGATTATAAAGCTATTGTAATATCATACCATGCACCAGTTACCATGAATATCCACTTTGAGGGGCTTGATGGCACACGTCCACTGTGGCGATTCAATACTCATATGTTATCAGATCATAGATTTGTGGAATTTATCTCTAATCAAATAGATTTTTTCATATCCACAAGTAGCAGTCCCGAGATATCTGCATCTCTTTTTTGGGGGCTCTGAAGGCGTTTCTTAGGGGTGAAATTATTTCATATAATTCCCATAAGGTAAGGTTAAATAAAAAGAGGTGTTCTGAGAAAACGCAGAAAATAACTCAATTAGATCATATATATGCTGTTACACCATCTTCAGATATTCATAAGGAACAACAATTATTACAGGGTGAGTTTGATATTCTTTCAACAAGTTATGTGGAGAATTTACTGCTCAGAACTAGATCTAGGTATTATGAAGAGGGTGATAAAACAGGTATGCTGTTGGCTCTCCAACTGTAGCAGGAATCATCCTCCCATCTTATCCCCCAGATTAAAACGCCTTCAGGCACAACAACAGATCCCATATTAATTAATAATCATTTTAGAGAATATTATACTTCTCTTTATGCATCTGAGCAAACTGCCAACCTTTCTGACTTTGATCATTTTTTTTGTTCCCTCAGTATCCCTACAGTTGATTCTAATAATCACGCCTCACTATGGAGGAACTTGCCAAAGCTGCTTCATCTATGCAAGGTGGCAAATGTCCCGGGCCGGATGGGTATCCAGTCGAATTTTATAAGAAGTTTTTGAACAAATTGGGCCCCCTATTAATAGATATGTACAATGAATCATTTAAGTCGTCAAAGCTTCCACAAACACTTAATCAGGCCACGATCTCTTTGATCCTAAAAAGAGATAAAGATCCTTTAGACTGTTCTTCGTATCGTCCTATTAGTTTGCTTAACGTTGATTTTAAACTTTTATCAAAATTATTGGCGTTGCGTCTGGAATCTATTTTGCCATCAATTATATCTTCAGACCAGACAGGGTTTATTAAGGGCAGGCATTCCTTTTTTAATATCAGGCGATTATGTAACGTTATTTACAATTCATCTCCCCATTCTATCCCAGAAGCTGTCCTATCATTAGATGCTGAGAAAGCATTTGATCGGGCAGAATGGGGATACGTTTTCTATACATTAAATAAATTTGGTTTTGGTGAAAATTTTATTTCATGGGTTAAGGGTTTATATTCTGCTCCCCAGGCCTCAGTTAGGACAAATAACTCGTTCAGAATACTTCAGTCTTTACCGTTCCACCCGCCAAGGATGCCCACTAAGCCCACTTCTTTTTGCTATTGCCATCGAGCCTCTTTCCGCCGCTTTAAAATCTGACCCATTAATAAAAGGTGTAACTAGACTAGGCATTGAGCAGAAGGTATCATTATATGCAGATGATATTCTTCTTTATATTTCAGATTTTTCTGTTTCAGTTCCTGCAGTTCTTAATGTTTTAAAATTATTTGGTTTTATTTCTGGTTATAAGCTTAATTTAAGCAAAACTGAATTTTTTCCACTGAATGCAGTAGCCAAAAAATACCCTTTACGTATTTTACCATTTAAAACTGCATAACATACTTTTAAATATCTTGGGGTTTGTATAACCAATGGATTTCGAGACCTTTTAAAATTCAATTTTGATAATCTACTGCTCCAGGTTGAGAAGAATTATGAACGGTGGTCGATGCTTCCCATGTCCGTAGCTGGCAGAATTAATTTTGTAAAAATGAATATTCTCCCAAAGTTTATGTATTTGTTTCAGTGCATTCCCTTTTTTCTTTCTCAATCCTTTTTTCAGAAACTGGAGAGGTTAGTTTCAGAGTTTATTTGTCATAAAAAGACTGCTAGGATTAGCAAAGCACTTCTTCAGCGACCTAAATCTTTGGGGGTATGGGCCTACCCAACTTTAGACACTACTACTGGGCTGCGAATTTCAGGCTTTTTCAGTACTGGTTAAACCAGTCCCAGTCACAATGCTCACCTATGTGGCTTGCCATAGAAGCAACTTCATGTATCCTTACTACATTAACTGCCCTGTTATACTCCCCTATTAACAGTTCACACTCTCCCTGTACAAAAAATGTAATTGTAAAAACGTCACTACGAATCTGGAGACAGTTTAGGCTGTATTATGGATTACAAACATTTTCTATATCTGCCCCAATAGCATCAAACTTCGCTTTCCCACCATCAATGATGGACAGGACTTTTTCACATTGGGCAAATTATCAGTGCTTAAAGATTTATATATAGATGATGTTTTTGCATCCTTTCAACAGCTCTCAGATAAGTTTTCGCTGCCCAGAAACAATTTTTTCCAATATTTGCAGGTTCGCAGTTTTATCCGTAATATGTTTCCTCAGTTCCATAGCCTCCCCTCTCCCACTCCTATAGATTTAATACTTGAACCAATGTGTATTGGGAAAGGGATGATTTCAGTTTTTTATGAAAAAATATGTTCTCTGCACAGAAGCTCACTGACATCCATAAAAACTCAGTGGGAAGAAGACTTATAAGACATCTCAGACGAACTGTGGGAAAGTATTTTATACAGGGTGCATTCCTCATCTGTGTGTGCCAAACACGGTTGGATCCAATGCAAAATACTTCATCGTACTCACTGGACTAAGGTCAAACTTTCCAAAATTTACTCTGATGTTGATCCTATCTGTGACCGTTGGCGCCAGGCTCCTGCAACCCTGGCACATATGTTTTGGTTCTGCCCAACTCTATATGGATATTGGTTGGAAATATTTGAGACAATGTCTCAAATAGTTGGGACAGCAATTAACCCTGTGTCTATAACAGCACTGTTTGGTACACTTTCCTTTGTCAGTTTGCTGTTCAGGATACAAGGCAGATTTTGTGGCTTTTGCGTCCCTCCTGGCCAGACGCCGGATTTTACTGCATTGGAAGTCATCTGCTCCACCTACTCACTCCTTGTGGATTAATGATGTTTTTCACTTCATCAAACTGGAAAGAATTAGATATTCACTGAGGGGTTCTTCCAAGAACTTTTATAAAATTTGGGGTTCTCTCCTTGGATATATGGAAACGTACACTCCCTGCATACTGGAAGATAGTTCAGTTTGACATTCTTCTCTACTGTTTGACGGATCCTGTAATAAGACTTTCAGTTTGTTGTTTAAACAATTGTTTTGGTTGGCACAAGTGTGTTTTTTGTTTTTGTTTGTTTTATTTTTTTGGGGTGGGGGGTATTAATATTATTATTTTCTTTTATAATATATATTTTTGTGGTCAATAATTGTTCCAATCATCTTGGATCCCTGCATATCTTCTTTCTCTCTCAACATATGCCAAAATGTACAACCGTATTCTAAAATGTTTGATACTTTGCAATTTGTGGAAAATCCTATAAATAAAGGAACTACTCCTAATGTAAGACTTTTATTTACTGATGTCAATAGGCTTGGGCCGATAATCTCAAAGTCTGTTTAATAATTTTTGATGGGATGGTATCGTGGCAGCAATTTGTAGGTTTCAACTGACCAATTATCTTTGATAAAGACTGAAGTGAAAGAGGAGAAAATTGATTAAATATCACAGACGTGCAACTAGTAGATAGAGAGTTAAAGAACCAGGCACAATCTGCATTCTAATATCGATAACTTTTGGAACAAAGAAGTTTAACAAATCAGCACACGCCGTAGCAGGAAGAGCAGAACAGGTGGGAGAAGGATTTAGTACAGAATTGATCGTATTAAACAACACTTTTGAATTCCCATTATACCTCAAGATTAACCCAGCAACATAGTTCATTTTAGCAGTTTTACGGCACTCTGGTAGCTAACTAAAGCATACTGTAAAATTATGTATGACACCTGTAACTTATCCTTCTTCCACCTACGTTCTGCTCTCCTACAAGCTCGTCTCAAATTTTATGTATCCTCGTTTAAACGAGGATCAGATTTAGTCTTACCAGGGCTATAGAGTTTAGGATAAAGGAACAGGTAGAATTGAATATATCAAAGGCCGCATTTACATCACAAGAGCCATGAAGAACAGCAAAACGTGTCAGATTCAGAAAATAAGGTCTTAAACGTCTCGATGGAAGCTGTGGTTACATAGCGAACCTGACGAGTTGGAGGACAGATAATCTGAGTGACACATGAAGTAAAAATACTACTGCGAATAAACATATGATCTGAAAAACTGAGTTTTGAATTTCAGTATCCCCAACAGAAAGGCCCAGAGATAATATTAAGTCCAGGGTGTGACCTTTTTCATGAGTAGGACCCTGCACATATCATGTTGGACAAAGTTGAAGGAGTCAATTAGATCCAAAAATTCTTTAGCCAGTGGATTTGATGAACAGCAGACATGCACACTGAAGTCCCCCACTATTAAAAGTTTATCATATTTTAAACATATATCGCCCAAAAAATCTGTAAAGTCCCGTATAAAATCCTTGTTGAATTTTGGAGGACGATATATCACAGCACAGAGTACTGACGAGTTCAACTGAAACAACTGCAGCTCAAAACTAGCATAATGTGTGGTGTGCAGAGTCCGACATTTCAAGCTGCTCTTAAAAATAGTTGCCAAACCACCTCCGCGACCAGAGGCTCGCGGGGAATTCAAAAAGCCACAGTTAGACGGTAGCAACTCCGAAAATGAACTTAAATCACCAGTATTTAACAAGGTCTCTGTTAAAAATGAAATGTCCAAATTCTGAGAAGCAAAGAAATACATTAAGATAAAAGTTTTGCTTGCAAGTGACCGCACATTAATCAGAGCAAATTTTAACTCTGTGGAAACTTCCAGCTCACCCGATTTGCGATGCAGGGTACGTAGATTTTGCAAGTTCACTCCCCGTGAGCGAAGTTGTGGGAGACGCTGCAGCGGGAGATCACTACGGGTGCCAGGGAGCACAGGAATAATCCATTAATATGGTCTCTCCATAGAGCACAAGACGACAGAACAATCCTTTCCCTTAGGAGAGTCAATCAGGGGAAAATGTTGCAATGGCAGCTGCACAGATAGACTAAAAAGCCACCTCGAGTTTCGAGTCTTCTTCAATGCCTTTTCCAGCAAGGAATGAAGGGCAGCCGACAGAAACAAGTCAGTGACCGACACAGGGCAGGAGGAAGATGGGCGTCAAATCCACTCGGAAAGACGGTATGTGACTCTTCCATCGAAGATCTTATCGCAAACAGAATTTGACGATTATACTGTAACAAAGCTGGCAAACTCATAACAGAAGAACACAGAAAAGCAGACAGAGCGAAGACAAACAGACTGAGAAGCAGACAGCAGGCCATGAACACTGGTGCCATTTTGTCACAAGATGTGTCTGGTACCAGAGCAGGTTTGACAAAGCGATGTGTCATGCAGTGCAACTAGACTCTAAATATGCCCTGGGGCTAATTTTTTCACCTGCTTTGTCATCTGTCAGGTGAAAATTGTAAACCTCATCACTTAAAAAAGTTAGCACATCTGAACTATGTACTTAAGTGTAATAACTGAGGATAAAGGTTTAGAATGAACCCATATGCCTAAGTATGGGCAATACAAATATCTCAGCAGTAAACTGTATCTATAACTCACCCTCCACCTCCAGTGATGTAGCTGTAGCCGTCCCTGCTAAGCCCATAGCCGTAACGTTCTCCAACACTCACAGCTTCATTTGGATCATAACAACCCAGCAGCCTCCGCAGTCTGGGAAGACTGGAAAATCATTATTGTATAGTACTTTATGTGACAATTATGCACAGTGTCAGTTTATCAAACAGGCATAGACTGAACATATTAACAAAAACCCCAAAACTTTATTTATTTATTGTCCTTTTCTACCCATCCACCTTTCTGGCCTGTCCTCGGCCCTGTGTTTCCAGCTCTCCTAGCTATATTGGCAGATAAGCACATTTGGATGAAAACACAATATATTAAAATAAAAGCAATACATTTTTAGTTGACAGATTATTTTTGTATGTGTACATGTGTACCAATGTTATCCATCAACGCTGTTTCCATCATATTTTATTCCGTTTAAAGAGATGAGAATTATTTTAAATACTTAATTTTAAAAAAAGTCAACCTTTCAAGAAGTGACCTCTATAAAAGTCTCCTTTTTACTCCTCCATGTGATATTGCCCTAAACTTGTCAGTTGCGATGATCTTAAAACATCAAACCAATTAACAACTTAATTGAAAAGTGGATATTTGTAGAAATACCAATATTAAATTCTCTTACTGAGAGGCACCTTGTAGTTTTACGACCTGCCTACAAATCAACTGCTACCTTCCTGAAGACATTAAAATGTATTCATTTAAACTGAGGTGGCACAATGCAATTTATTAACACTAAAAACACTATATAACTGTAATGTAAATACTTTTTTTTTTTTTTTAAATTTCCTCTTATTGAGGTTGTATTGGAGGAACTGGGATATCTATGGGTGTAATTTGTAGACACTTTAACAGGGATTTCCCCGTCATGTGAATTCCAGTCCAAATATTGCTCCAATTTCAGGTCTGTGACCCTTATGTGCTTTGCCACACAGTGAGTGTATTTTTGTGTGGGTGTTCTTGATTTTCAGGTTTGTGCCGGATTGCTGAATTATAAGTCTGCAAACAATATGCGAAACAGACTTCTTTTAAATTCAAGATGACATAGGTTGGCGTATTTTTATCTAGTGGTAAGTCCACTTAAAGTCAGGTCTGCTGATGATCTTTCACCATTGTAAAGAAATGAAATTCACCTGATCAGTGTGTCATCATCCACTATGAGCAACCAAGGTGCTTTTGTTACTGCCCCACTCGCAAACCTCTTCAGGATGGCAAATGTTTTTGCACAGTGCCCTGTAAATACAAGCACAGTTTGTAACTAATCTAGACAAGCTTCTGGATGGTGTTCCTTTAATATGTTTGTATAAAGGGGAAGAAAGACAGCAGCTGAATGACTTGGAGACATCAGACTCAACTCTAGAGTGTCTTTGCATGTTCTGTGCAAGAATTCTTACCAGACTGAAGACAGACATAAACAAGGAGACTGTGGGGTCTTCTGTACTGCAAAAAACATTATTCACTTGCCACCAGGGGGCACAGAAATGATTTGAAAAGTAGGGGACTATCTGTATCTGTCTGGCTCATGAATATTAATTAGATGTAACATTTGTCCAGTAGCAATAACTGATTTTTTTTTTAATTGCTGCTTGCTAATCAGTACCAATTTATTGGTCTTAAAGTGAAAGTAAAGACACAATACCACCATTGTGGTTCATTCCAAATACCTTCCAATGACTTTTCTGGCTCTTTCCTGTTAAAAGGACAGAACAGAGGAGAAGTGGTTGAAAAGGACCGATAATACAGAGGTGGTGAGATCATAAAATGCCCTGTGCAAGATTCAAAAGCTTTAGTTGCCCACTGCACATGTCTGTCCCCTTCATTTCTTTACTCTGCACTGAAATTTTCTTGATTCTAAGAGGCCCCAATATTCTGAGGGCTTTCAGGACAAAATTGCAGAGGAATGCATCAGAGCATAAAGGAAGTCAATCATAAAATCTATACAGGAGCTTCCACTAAAGGATTGCCATTGTTGGCTGGAAATGTACCTTGATGACTGTGCCATTATGTAGGCACATTCCAACATTTCTATGGTCCATTACAGGGTTTGAAAGGAACCACAAGGATTAGAGTCAGTGTGGTTCATAAAGCCCTTCGTGCTTAGATATGTAAGAAGAGAGGCCAAATCAGCAAAATTGCATGGATGTATATTTTTCACCCAAGAACTCAGGAGGTTCAGGAGGTTAATAGTGACTCTGTGACACTGTGAGGACGAGTAAAAGAGTGGTATAACAGAGCGACACAGGGAACGAGAGGTGCCACAAAAGCTTTGCAGCATCCATGAAAGATTAGCTCTCCCATGGCAGTCGAATGAGAAGGACAGCCAGACACTGGCTAAGAAATGGGGAGCGGACAGGAGGAGGACAGAACAAAACATACTGAAAGAAGCTCCGGAACACCGACTCACTGGATCTGTAGAAGTAACATCTGTCCAGAGCATTACCACAGCACAGCTAACTGAGCTCTCCTCTACACACACACCAACACCCACACCCAAAAGACTTCTCACTCCCCTAGATGCTTAGCTCTTCATTCTGGTGCAGAGACAAGGAGACTACGAGAGACAGAAGTCTAATTTAGGGGACAGGTGTTGAGAGTCCTCAGAAACTATTCTCAGCTCTTTCATCATTAGCAAAGTTCCTGGAGATCAACACTGGATATATGAGGTTTTGGGTTTTAGCCACTAGCTGGAGGCACCCAGGGAGTTTGTGAAGGGAGAAGAATGTCTCCAGGCTGACACTGCAGTCAGATATATTAGGTATTCAAATGAATACACTTAAAAATTAACTACGAAAGTCCCACCATTTGAGAGTTGATTAACATAACGAATTGTAACTCATTAGAATGTCTGTCATGATTTACACAGCAAATATCACTTTTAGACTAATTAGCCGCTTTTCCACCGAAATTACCTGGAACAATTTGTCACAGGAAATTTTCCCCCAGACCTGTTGCTGTCTGCATTTCCATCGTGGTCTAAAGTACCTAGAAGATTAGGCAAATAGTCTAGTGACGTACGTCTGTGCGCGTTTCTCAATACCAAGTACGTAGTTCGGAGTTCGCGAGTTCGACTCGGGAGTGTGGACTCCCGCGGACGGGATGACGCAAGTCCGGTAATTCTGCAAACAGCAGCGTACTTGATAACGTCAGTCAGCTTGCCTTGTTTACTGCAACTTTCCTTACAATAAGACAAAATATGATATCAAACACAACTGCCTCTTTTCGTTTTCATTTAAACATATTAGCCTCAGAAATGTAGTTCAGGGAACGTACAATGAAACGAAATATTATATCAAGCAGTATTGCCTCTTTTCATTTTTATTTTAACATATTAATAGATTAATAGAATAAAGACCAAAGATTACCTGTTAGATTTTCCCGAAACGAATTATAGCTTATGTTTAACCACTACAGAGACATCAGCGGCAAATGTCAGAAGGACTAGCCGAGTTGAGGCTGCTCTCATTGGGAAACATGAGCACTGAGCGCCCACTGATCGCGTGGAGCTCACGTCTCTGAAATGGGCGAAGCACATTTTCAAATAGGCACTGTCTTTATTAATAAACTGCAGATTTGAGTTTTAAACAACTACATTCTCGCCTGAAATACTTTTAAAACTACATTGCATGACACAATAACAGTAAAAAAAATATGCAAATATACGTTGGTTGAAATACAATGCTACGTGAACTCAACCAATCAGCATGCTCAGCGCCCAAGTCCTGCCTCCGAAAGTTTCGAACCTTTGAAAAAGTACTACCAGAGATTTGCTGCGCCCAAATTCGCATACTATCCGTCCTAAATAGTATTCGAAAATAGAATTAGTATGTCACAAATCATAGTATGTTTAAAAAAGTATGCCAAAGATTCTCAGATGGTCTACTACTTCCGGTTAGAATTCGAAGTGCAGATCGATGCACATTCTAACGGTTGTGGCTAGAAGGGATACAGCTCCGACCGGATATTAACAATGAAATTAATTTTCTACCTATTAGACTGTGTTTTATTAACATCTACACCTACCCCAACCCTAAACCTACCCCTTACAAGAGTGAAAAAAATAGTAATTATTGTTGTACAGTGTGACAAAAATTACGCTGTGTTGATGTGCGCATGCAAAGTAGCGCCATACTTATCCCTTCTAGCCTTAACCCACTCTAACGGCTAATATTGCCCACAACACATTGCGCAGTGGACAAGGATTCAATTAGAACTACAAACACGCATTAAAAGTGTTAAAAAATACAAGCATGGCGGATATGCACGACCGACGGACAGGTAGAGAAAGGGATTTGAGTGATAAATAATCAATGTCTAACCTGATTAAAAAAATATGAATTTAATGTTATCCATGTTATATTTCATCTGCAGCAACACTGTGAACTTTTATAATGATATGTTTGGTCATTAACTTTTAAATGCATCATTATGCAAACACATGAGCAGAGTTCTTGGCATGAAAGACCCGCGATGTGCCTCTTCATTTCTCTCCAATACGGTAGGAAATCAAATTAAACGAAATGTCGATGATGTTACCTGTGACAAGATGATTGACAGGGCAGTTTAAACTGTTACAGGATGGACGTAACTAAGCAACACACCGTCCGTTAAAGAAGCAGCTATGACGAAGTAGTATGTCCCAAAGCGTGCCTACTATTCTGCTACATACTCAAAAGTATGTACTTTTTCTTCACTTTTTCTTCTTATTTTTTAACTTTTAAAAAGTTAAGAATATTTTGTATTCCCAAACATTTTTCTTAAGAATATTCTTATCTTTTTTCTTAAGATTGTTCTAAAGACAAAACTTAAGAAGAATTCAAATTCTTGAAAAGAATCTTCTTAAAAATCA
>JAFVLL020040702.1:0-13803 GCA_021397915.2 Tor tambroides
ATATTTTCCACCCAAAGGAGCCTGTATATATGGAAATTATTCATTCATTTAGTTTCACTTTTTTTTATTATAAAAATACTTGTATTATTCAGTTTTCTTGGGCCAAAGTTGCATGTCCTAACTTTTTGTAGGACACATTTGAATTCAAAGGTTTTATTCCCAGTGTGTTGGTCATGCAACACTGACCTCGCCCACTTTGTCTGCATTCCCTGACCTATATAGCAAACAATGTCCATTTAGACTGGCTGTCTAGTGCAGACAGACCCCTGCAACAACAGCAGAGCCCTCAGGGTAGGCTGATTATCCTTGTCCTTCAGTGCAAGATTGCTGATCAATACAACTGCGGTCACTGTTTGAATGGAAAATAGCAGAGTGGGCAACAGAGCTACTCAGACAGCATAAGTGTGGGTTGGTTTTGGTTTGCAGTGTGGATTGTTTACATCATTAGCGATTGCGTACACTAAATATGAGTCTGTCATGTGACATTTCATTTGATAAAAGACACAGCCCCAGGCCGCTTATTTGTCCCTGTCTCACCACCCCTCTTAAACCATTGATCGCCATTTTTTACTCCTCAGAAACATGACGAGCATTAACACAGCAAATATCAACTTCAAATGGGATCCCAAGAGCCTGGAGATCCGCACACTGGCTGTGGAAAGACTGCTGGAACCCTTGGTTACCCAGGTCAGACTGCTCTTCCAGATTTCACTCTCAGTTGTTGTATTAATCACCAAAGGTCACTGTTGTCTTTACATTTTTCTTGCACCATTTGCAGGTCACCACTCTTGTGAACTCTAGCAACAAAGGACCATCCAACAAGAAGAAAGGTCGCTCCAAGAAGGCTCATGTTCTGGCAGCCTCCGTAGAGACAGCCACCCAGAACTTCCTGGAGAAAGGCGAGAAGATTGCTAAAGAGAGCCAGTTCTTAAAGGACGAGCTGACTGCAGCGGTGGAGGATGTCCGCAAGCAAGGTATGGAAAAAAGAAGTGTTTAACTGGGTTGACAATATTAAGTTTGATGAACTGCTATCAGTTCTTAAGTTCCAAGGTCAGTCTTTTAGTTATGCTGTTTTCTGACATTTTTCTGTTTTCTGTGTGAACAAAACTTCATTACTTTAACTTGCCGTCTATCCAATAATCATCTTTTTTGATGTACTGCTAGTTATAGCTTGAAATCAACATGAATGAACATCAGAAAGTATGTTCAAAGAAATGGTGCAACGCACTGAAATGTATCATGTCTCATGTAATCGCTCAATCAGTGTTTTAGCCGCAGCAAGACGTCAGTAAAACAGCTTGTATAATTACATGAAACATAACATTACCTTTACCCCAAGAAAGCCATTCAATGTCGATAGCTCATTAGTTAGCTAGAACAAATTACTCCATAGAGGACCATTTTACTAAATATAATCAGCATATATGATATTTATTTTGACGTAACCTGTTAGAATGTCTTCATTGCAGAGTATGTTAGTGTATGTATGTTTGAATGTTTATATTTCAGCAACAAATTGGAGTAGAGACATAATTATATAAATAGATATGAAGTGATAAAGAAATAAGTGCAGTTTAGATCATTATTTCTCATTATGAAGTTGAGAGTCTGTTTTCCTGAAGAAGAATAGATGTGTAGTGTACCTGATATTTGTCCAAACAAATCAATAAATCAAATTTAGAGTTTTTGAGTCTGAAACAAATCTGTGTAAATACACATCCCTAGTGTTACCTCTCCGACAAGTTCAAAAGTTTCTGCAGCCATTTAAACTGTTACAAGAAACAGTTGAATATCCTAATTCGAGTAATGGCTTTAATCAGTGGTTTCATTTCCTGTTTTCATTATCTGTCTATGCTTATCTGCATGTGCGGATGGATTTTTGAATTAAGAGGGCTTGGCTTGTGCTATCAGAGTTGCTGCTATCTTGCAATGGAGTGTGTACTTCCCCCAAGACTGTTGTCCTGTATATCCCCTCACTCAATCTCATGTTGTTCGTTCTCATTACAGAACATCACTGGTATCTCTGCCATGTCTCCTTACGGAAAGAGGATAGAGAAGACGGGTTAATAGAAGGGTTTAACCCTGTCAAATTGCACAACTACTCATTTCTCCATGCCTTGTTTGCCATGCATTTTTGATTAAAATCCTGCTGATATCGATACGTGATCACTGCGACGAACTAGTTAGCGCATATTTTCGTTTGACTCTGTTAAATAAGATGCAGTAGCCTCATCATATCAGCATGAGTTTAGAGGCCTTCAGTTTATGGTGTAAATTTGCATGGCATTTTTGACACCGATTACTAACTAATCCTGGGTATATGGCTGTGCTCCCTCTGCTGAGGAGGGATTGTCACATTCATTAGCAAACAGCTTGCCTTGACTTGCTGCGCTGATCCATCAAGATATTTTTATTTATGCTCGGTTGCCAAGAATGAGAAAACAAGCGCAAAGCAACTTGCATATGTACATGGAGTCTGCCAGTTGTCAAAGGTGATGTCAGATGTGGAGAAGGCAATGCTTTACTTATGCAAGACTTCAGGCCAAGTCTGTTGGCTTGTGACAGAAATAACCTGTAGCCATAAAGTCATCACCATACGTTCTCATTGGAAGTGAGTGGCTGACGTGAGCTTGCAGGGCCGGAATGACCCCTTCTTCTGGAATTAGAGTGGCATTTCACACTTCTGAGATGCAGAGTGCAGGCTCAACCCAGTTATCACTTGTTGGAATAACATCTTTGTCAGTTTCAGACTCGGCACTCAGTGTTTATTGGCTTAGTTTGGGCTGTAAAATCTGTCAAGCGCCGGCCAGCGTGATGCCGGGGAATGTCACATTGGTTTTGCTATGCTGTCATTGGCTACGGAATCCAGATGCTGTTGCTCGCTGCTGCCGGAGACTGTCAAGCTATGCAGTTTTGCTCGACCATGCGTGGTTCGACTGATAATGCCACCATTGAGTGGGGTTAAAGCTTCCCTAGATTGAAAAGAGATCCCGGTACCCAGCTGTGGCTTACCAGCTGTTCTGCAAGCCAGGCAAATGTAATTGTTGCGTAATGCACGTTAGAAACCACTGAATCCTTGAACGATTTTCTCCCTAACAGCTCCAGAATTGTCTGCTGCATGTATACGTGCAACATTAGCATGTCTCCTGGGTGGAATATGTCTTCTTTACCGTACAAACTGATTTTGATTGCTTCGCACCTTTCAACGGGTCGGATGAAGGATGCTGGGAATGATAATGCCGTCTGCCTTCTCTCCAAGGTATCTGGATGCTCATTGTGCCTTCTTCAGACATCCGCTTTCAACGTTTCATCACAAGCCTCTGTGGTCTTCTTGTGAGCGCTACCTTAGAAGTGATAGATGTGAGTTTATTATGGGTGCAGTGATCACTATCAGGCCCGTGAAAATGGTCTTATTGATTGCACCCTCAGGAGGGAATGACAGTCCCAGATACC
Source organism: Tor tambroides (assembly GCA_021397915.2). Classification (NCBI taxonomy): domain Eukaryota; kingdom Metazoa; phylum Chordata; class Actinopteri; order Cypriniformes; family Cyprinidae; genus Tor; species Tor tambroides. The sequence continues at coordinate 3,454 of JAFVLL020040702.1, forward strand.
TTAGCTCTTTTTGTGTGGTATATGGTGGGGTGAATTTATTTTTAAATGATGGGTAAAAATAGAAAGGTTCTTAGAGATACCATTCAGTGTGTGTGGCAACCACTGCTTGCGCAGTAACCCAGAAAATCTTGTTGCTGTCATTCTGTGATACTCGCTTCCTGTTACCAGGGAACACTGTGCACATTATTCCAAACATCAACAAAGGAAGGAATGAGACCCCCTCCTGAGCACAAAGCTCTTACTCACGGCCCCCTCAAATTGATTTTTCTCTCTTTTCATTGTCAATTTCAGTTCATTCTAGTTATGAACCTCACCATTACTTGCACTCTTGGCCATGTTCATTGCAGGTTTTTTTTTTTTATTTTATGTATGGCTTGAGTGGGATGCGGTGATCTGCACGATTGCATTCAGTTTGTTTGCCGACGCATTTGACAAAACATGAAACTATCGAATGTGAGGCGGCGCTTATTCATGTCAGTATTTTAAGCTGCTGTTAAAATGATCTGCTTTGTCGCTTTGAAAAGGTTTCAACATGAGCCAACTAGGATGTGAAGGCAAGTGATGACACCCTTTCGCAGGCACATCAGATAAGACGTCAGTGTTATCCCAGGGACTCGACCTTCACTGAAAGGACTCGTTTGGTGTGCTAGTATGTGTCACGGAGCTCTGGCTATGAGTAGACATGAATCGAGCCTTTGCTTTCACGACCATGTTTCACTGCTTCTGACTTTCCACTCCGTCTAGCATTTCACAAAAAAAAATGACATCCTAATGCAATTAACCCGTCACCCCCCTAACCACTGGCGTTTATCCTTGAACATGAACACCCGCTGGCCTGGTGATTAGCTCTATATTTCACCTTGTAGTTGTTCTTGTGTATAGTGGTTGGCTATGGTTTATGGCAGACTACAGGGTGGCTGAATCAGACCTGCCGCCTGAATTGTTGGTTTAAGTTTCACAGCTCACTATTTAGCCCTTTGTTACAGGGGATTATTGATGTTTTTCCCCTGCGCATTGTTTACTTGGGTTTGTAAGGCTGGGTTGCCACTAAAGAACCTCCTGTACGTCATAAATTTGTCTTATGTATTCGTATTGTCTCACAAGTGACCTTGGATGGTATTATCATTGTCAATTAACAGAAGCGGGTTTTAATCAAATAACGGACAATAATTAGGTCCTTGTCTTTAGCATTTCAAAAGGCCTCTTTGGAAGTAATTGCATCTTTAGATCTTGAATGATCTGTTATGTCGACTTCTACTTTGGGAAATGATCGTTTCCTTGACCTTGCTACTCTTGCATCATGAAGGCTATGAAAGGACGAATTAAAACTAATAATGAGACTCTGTGTATGACTCTTTTTCTGTAGGAGAATCCATGAAGTTGGCCTCAGGAGAGTTTGCAGAGGATCCCTGTTCTTCAGTCAAGAGAGGCAACATGGTCCGTGCTGCACGTGCCCTTCTTTCTGCTGTCACTCATCTGCTTGTACTGGCGGATATGGCTGATGTGTACCAGCTTCTGCTTCAGCTCAAACTGGTGAGACACATGCATACACATTTTTACTCTTTGAAATGTTGGTTCACCAACTTTTTTATTCAGCCAAGGATGCATTACATTGATCGAAAATGACAGTAAAGATAAAAGAAATTGATATTAATAGATTTGTATTTTAAATAAATGCTGTCCTTTTTGTATATTGGTTTCCACAAACATATTAAGCAGCACAACTATTTTGAACATCGATAATAAATGTTTCTTAAGCAGCAAATTAGAAAGGTTTCTGAAGTGAATAATATGCAAATAAATTTTCATTGGCTGCTAAAAATTCATCTTTGCCATCAGAGGAATAAAATATATTTTAAAATGTATTAAAACGTTAAAATATACGAAAAGTTATTTTAAATTATAGGGCCCTATGATTTCCGCGATGCAGAAAACGTGGACGGAATCACGGAATCCAGTCATAAAAACGGAATTTACAGATTAACGCGGAATGTCACGGATTTTGTCAAAGTTTGGATGAATTAATCAAAAGTAGATCATTACACTTAAATCGCGATATGGACTAGTATCTGTAAATATTAAGCTGCAAAAGTCGACTTAAATATGAATCCTGCATGTTCTGCGTGTCTCTGTATGAATGGAGCAGACGCGCGGTTTTGTTTACTAGTTACATGCACAGCGCGCGTGGCGCTCGTGGTGATTTCAGCGTCTGCCGTCTCAATGAGGACATAAATGCATGAACAATATCTCCAAAAATACTCTGAAAGTCACTTTTCGAGCATTTTACCATTTCATTTGAGTAAAACTAGCGTCATGTCATATATACACACAGAACTTTAAAGGTATTCACGGCAACCCGTCAAAATAAAAGTTCGGTTTAACTTTTTAAAGACATTGTGCCAGAAATAGGCTATATTACTATTATTTAGTAGAATGTACGTAATACTACTACTACTACTACTACTACTACTGTTGAAAAATAATACAACTTTATTTTTTTAAGAAATAATCATAAAATATTTTAATTTTAATAGTAAATCCCCTTTATTTGCCAAAAATTTTAATGTTTAATTTTCATTAATTAAAATACAAATTAATGTTTTATGGCTTCATCTGATAACCAGTAAAATTTAAATTCACAACACAGAATTTCTGAGGGGGAAAAAGCATTTCATAAGGCTACTGTAAGAATAAATAAATAAAAATTGTTTGTATGCATTCAAATTATTAGACATGCTAAAACACAGAATTTGGTAACAATAAAACACCAGGTGAGAAGAAAAATAAAACATTTCATACGGCCCTAAACATGTCATTTTTGTTACACTTTTAATAAATGTTAAATTGTATAAGTTTCATGATTTTAATTTAGACATGCTTTTTGATTAATAAAATTTAATTTGACCATTAAAAAGGAGTCCAGAAAAATTAAAACGGAAAAAAACAGAATCCAGAAAAATTAAAACGGAAAAAACAGAATTTAGAAAAAAATAAATTTGGGAAAAAATGAAACGGATTTCATAGGGCCCTAAAATTGTAAAATTTCAGCGTTCAGTATGTGTTTTTGATCAAATAATTAGTGAGCATAAGAGGCTTCTTTCACAAACATTAAAAAAATCTTGTAGACCCCAAACTTTGGGACAGTAGTGTAATTCCAGAACTGTATGGATTTCCATGATGATTAATTGAACATCAGAGACACTGTTTTCTGTAATATACGATAACCATGGGCTTTCGGTCTTAAAAAGCAGTACCTATAAAAGTGGTCTTTATGATTCTCACCCTATAATACAAGTTCTCTGAAGCCATGCATTAGCTTTAAGTCGTTATATTCACTATTTGTCTTTTCCTCTATAGCTCACAAATCTCTTTCATGCGTATGCATATTTATTTGCATGTCACGTTTCCCTTATAAGAAATGCCAGAACCTTTGGTGTCTGTCGAGAGTAAATGATGACACAATTTTCATTTTCGGGTGAATGAGTCTTTTAACATTTTGATCATTCTAGACATGCCTGGAGGGGTTATGTGAAAATGGGCAGAGTATGTGCCCGGCAATTTCCATTTCATTTTGGAGTGGCTCACATCATGCCAACCAGCAGAAACTCTCTGGCAAAGTATCAGGCTGGACTTGAAATATGACTCACATGAAACTCAAATTTTAAGATGGAAATTAGCCAAAATGTGTTGTGCGTACAAGTGGTGCTAACATTTACACTTGTAGTAGGCTGATAGCAAGGTTATTTTGAACCTTCATATCTTGCTGTATCACTTAGACTCAGCCCACCACTGATTTCAGATTTCTTTTATAACCCCCTTCATTATCGCTACCCCTCGTCAGTGTCTGGATCTGAGAAAAAGCTAAAGCTGAAGGGAGTACCGCAGGGAACTGGCTTTGGTCCAGAAAGCTGGGTAAAGCACAAAAAAGATGCCTGCGTTTAGTCCTATTTACCCCCTTCATCATCTGCTCTGGTGTCAGTGCTTTTGTTACCCTCTGGGTTTACTGCCCAACTCTTCTTGAACTTCCTCCAACAGTAATTATATGCATGGCAAACCAAGTTACTGTGTGTGTGAATATTAACACTTCATATATAAAAAGAAAACCCTGCATGGAAGCTGGATGTTGCAGGCATTTCTGTAGTCTACAATTTAGAGGTCGACCGATATGGGTTTTTCTCTGGCCGATGCCGATGCCGATATTTAGAAATCAGGGCAGCCGATGGCCGATATATGATGCCGATTTTTTTTGGCCGATATGTTTGGCCGATTGTTTTGTTTCTTTTAATTTTTTTTTCCCTTTGACCGATTAGTACAATGTTAAACGGTTTAAAAAGTCATTTTTTTTTCAGTAATTATCAAAATATTTATAAAGGTTTGCTGCATGGTTAAAATATGCTATGCCTATAAAAAACTGCGGTTTTTAGAGACAGAGAGAGAGAAAAGTCGCATATAAGTCATTTTATTATTTCATTCAGAAATAGGCCTAATGCGACGCGAAATGTTTACAAACATTGTAATAAACACTGCAAACATAGCTAGGCTATTTTAGTTCCCCTCACTCCACAACAAATTCTTTTAATTAACAGTATTTAGAAAAGAACAAGAATTAAAAATATAAGAAGCTAGCTATAAACGACAGGCCAAAACGAATTTTAGACTAAAACGAAACTGAAACCAAATGTTTCCGTATTCGCGATGTATTTGAATGCCAAAATATTATTTACTTCACAGAATTACTGAATTTCACAGGAAAGATTCGTTTATTTTTTATAAAGAAAGAACTGTATTTCCTTAGTCAATTATTAAAGTATTAAATGTTAAGTGGGCGGATGTATTAATTTTTAAGTATTTGGGATTTTAAGAACAAGTGGGAAATGTGCTGAATGTTTCATTTCATCCAAGTGAAATTAGCAAGCAGTTAGACTTAATTTACATTCGTTTTAAACGCTGAGCCAGGCGCTAGTTGACACAGGTTGCGCGCGTGCGTCAGGCCTCGTCCATATTGCCAGATGCGCTCGTGAGAGACTTGCGGAGCAGAACCGGGCGCGAGACCGTGAGTATAAAAGAGCATTACGAGACAGGCTGCGTGTGTGCGGCTCGTCCGTGAGACGCGGGAGATGCGCAGCGTGAGGCAGAGCGGAGCGAGTATGATGGGAAGCATTCAGAGACACTGGCTGTGTGCGCGGTCTTCTGAATTAGCGAACATACAATACAAACTTATTTCAAATTAATCTGTTGGGGAGATAAAATGTGTAAGATAATGTTCATGTAGCCTACCAATAAAAACATCTAAAAATTTATCTTTTATTCTCCAGTAATGAAAGCAGAACCGAGCTCTTGATATGCGTTGAGCTCTTGCAAATAACCTTTTTTGTTCGTTTTCTGTCATTTCGAGGCTGAAGTTACATACGTTTTTCTTTAGTTTTAATTTGCCTAACTTTCGATCTGACCCTTTTTAAATGGTGGGTGTTTACGCAGTTGGCTAGAGCAGTGCTGATCGGGGAGAACGGAGGTGCGCTCACTCTATTGGTTAGTAAGACTGACACTCAAGGCTGGCAGTCATGCATATCCTCTGGAACAGAGTAATATCGCGTCCAGATTGTATTGAGAATTTTAGCAGTAAAATATGGTAATAATATTGTTTTATTAATAAGAAAGTGTAAATCATGGTAGCAATCAATATACTGAATAATGTGTTAAAGACTGAGTATCTGAGCTTGAACTGTAGAGTCATACAGATAGTGCTGAAAAATTTCCATGATGAAATGTCTGGTGCTTTCCAGAAAGATACATTGAAAGAGATACATGAAAGGTTGAGAACACTTTCAGACAATAGAAGGCCTTATGTTTTAACAAGAAGGGCAGCCTCAGCAATATTCCACCATTAGGTAATGAACAAGGAAAGTTACAAAATATTGGTGATGAACCAATCAGACATGACCAACAAGCATGAGAAAGTACCAGCCTTGTTCAACTTTGTTACATTATTAGAGATAAGAGGGTATAAAATATGATGTTTAAACATGCAGAATCAGAGGCAGTTTATGTGGCGGCTGTCTTCTCGGCTTTGTTGCTTTGTTGTAATAAAGTCTTTTCTTTGACATCTGAAATTCTGTTGTTTTGAACTTCCCTGATTGAGCTGACTGAGATCCAGACAAACCCACCTCTCTGCGCTCCACGACAATTGCAACGTCTCAAATCGCAATTGCGATTCGCTTTCGATTAATTGCACAGCCCTACCAGGTAGTTCTCTTCAAAAGTTAGCAGGCAGAGAGGACATCAGGGTTATCCGTTGTGCCAGTGGAATGGCAATCTGCTTACCGCACGAGGCAGCTGCCACCTGCTGCTGGCAGACGCAAATTGTATTAATTCCAAAAAGGCCTAATTTGCATCACAATCGGCCGATGCCGATTAATTAAAAAATGCCAAAAATCGGCCGATTAATCGGCCGGCCGATCAATCGGTCGACCTCTACTACAATTTGTGTTTCACATACGCCTAGGTTTATATTAGATTTGTTTGCATTTAGTCTATAGGTTGTTGGTACAAACTAGATTACATCCACTTTCTGTTTCTGCAAGCAACACACTATTCAATCACACTTTGTGTAGTCCCTGATGCAGCGTAGAGAGGTCTTGTCACATTTGTGCACAAAATGATTTCACCATGTTGGCAGGGCTGTGAAAAGCTCCCCTTCATTGAAAATATATGATATGATACAGGTGGATTATTTTTTTCAGTGTTACAATTAGATTTTTATGCAAGTTTTTTTTCGCTTGAAGTTTATGATGGACGTTCGTGCAAGTGGAAGCAGAAGCTCTCTTGTGGAAGAGTAGGCGCTGTTTTTCTTGCTTTTTTTTTTTCATTGAATTGTTCTGGGAGCTCAGCTTGAATGATCAAATGAGAAGCTTTTTAAGTATGCTTGTGTGACCATGAAATATTTCTCTTGTTTGATTTTGACTAATGTACTAATGATTTGGCTAATGCATTTGTTGAATTAATTAGAATAAACTATGAAAGGGAAAATCATGATCGAGTTGGACATTGTTTTTTTTTTTTTTTTTTTTAAATTTTATTTTTACAACAGTGGTTGAACGAAGTGCACTGATTACAATTCGAATGTAGGTGGCAGATTTATATATGTATATATGTGTGTGTATATGTGTGTATATCACTGTGCTGTAATTAAAAAAAGAAAACAACTGAAAAGGTATCAATATGAAATTATTGTACTGAAAAATGATTAGTGACATAACCAGTTAGCCAGAAAATCTGCCACCTACATTCAAATTATTTTATATATATATATATATATATATATATATAAAATGTCAGCATCAAAGGAAATTTACAAAAGTTATTTTATGTCCATAGAAAGCACATTAAATGTAACTAAAGTGTCTACTTTTAAGGTTTTAAATACGTTTTTGGAGAATAAAATGTCAATTTGGTTGAAATAATGTTACATTGTCATTCAGTGTAACACTATGTAAAAAAAATCAAACGACATGCTTATTTTGACTTGTACATATTAAAATATATAAAAGAATAAGGGAGCATATTAAATTGTTTTAAATGAGTAAAAAATTCTTACTGAGAAAACTTAGGATAGTGGCAAATTTTAAAAATGTAAAATTACAACTTAGTATGAGAGGTGAAAGTAATTAGTCTTTTAAAATGTCATTTAAATTGATTTTTGTTGTAAATATGCCCGACAAGATTGTTACACTGAACACATTTATGGGTGTTCTTGTAAACTAGGAAAAATTTTTTTTTTTTTTTTTTTTTTTTTTTTTTTTTTTTTTCCCCCCCATCTTCAAAACTTTTCACACAGATCAAAATCCTGTCAACTATACTCAGACTGGCCACAAAGTGTATTTTTTTGGCTGTAACTTGTGTTCTGACAGACAGCAATTTGTGTCAACGCTGTACACCGACTTTAAGTATGGGGCAGGAACAGCAACACTTTAGAGATTAGAGGGCGTTCACGCAGGATGCATTCCCTCTTTCAAACAGCTAGACGGAGTGCGTATAGAGCAAGCCGTTGATTATTAACTTGACATGTCGTCTTAAAAATGTGGCACTTATGGCGTGAAGGAAAAAAATAATGTCCGTCTGACTCATTTTTATGTACACTGGCAATAAAAACTAAAAAAAGTCGACAAATTACAAAATGTTCAAGTGATCATATTTACTTTGGTTCCACATGGCACATGTTTCTACATGGCATATTTGCCAGGCTGTACGGTCATGATCTGATTATGAGCATGTGTGGGCCCTTGGGGTTCTCTTTAATGTCCTTATTATGACAGGCCTGTAACATCACCCCTGAATTTTTCCCCTTCATATGACAGGAACTCAAGGACGTCCATCACAAAGACCAAATGGCGGCAGCTCGCGGCGTCCTTCAAAGGAATGTTCCCATGCTGTACACGGCTTCGCGCGCCTGCCTTCAGCATCCAGACGTGGCCGCATACAAGGCCAACCGGGACCTCATCTACAAGCAGCTGCAGCACGCTGTCTCCGGCATATCTAATGCAGCCCAGGCTACCAGCAGCGAGGACTCAAGCTTCTCCCAGTCTGCAGGTGGAGGAGAGCTGGCCTATGCTCTCAACAACTTTGATGTAAGTCCATGGGCTTTTGGATGTCACGTGTTTGGGCCAGTTTCTCTGATCCAGACAGAAATGGCAAGCTAATAAGCTGTGTCAGTGAAGAATTGTCATTCAGCAACACGACCGAGACTAAACTGAGAATTGGCCACCCTCTAATTGAAGGGAATGTGCTCTGTGAGCATTGTCATTTAGAGAATGGGCACTTTTTTTGCCAGTTGTATTGGGACGGATGCCATTTTGCATGCTGCGTTAGAAGTAGAACAACAGGAAAGCTTATGCTCTTTTCAGGGTGTGAAAAGGCAGTGAATGGCTCGATCCAGCTCTAGGTATGGGATATAGATTGTAAAATATTCAGAATTCATGGAAAAGGCTGCATTGAAGTGTTATGAAATATGCAGCTCCTTGCAGACCTTAGGTATGGCTCAACGTGTTAAAAATTCTTTAATTGCAGAATCAATAATTCACCTACACCAGAAAGTCTACAGAAAGATCAGGTTTTGGCTAAAAGTGCACCAAGCCTTGATTTTTAGAACTTTTGGTGAATTTTGTTTTTGTGTTTGTGAAAAGCACACCAAGTTGTTTTGCAGCCAGTGATGAAGATGAGCGTGTTGTGTGTAGGATCTAACGGCAGTTGCGTCACCCGCTGCAACTGCTCCACACAATTTTATCAACAAAGAGAGTGAGAGCAGTGAGTTGTTGACAAATCCGGTGTGTGATTGAACTGTGTCGAGGAGACGGTAATCCAGGATTGGATCAGATTAAGTTTGTATGTCCAAACAAGGCTTGAGTTACTGACCTCAGTGAGTCTTTCACAAGTTTGAACTTCTGTTGCAGGGTTGAGTCAGGTCAATACCAAAAACTTATGGGAAATAACATGACAATTTTACTGTCTAAGCAGTACATTTATGTCCTGATGTGACTTGTTTGAAATAGTTCAGATCAGTTAGATCAGATAGTTCTATCCTTCATTTTTTTGCGCTTTGAACAGTTAGTCTCCTTCCGGAATAGGATGCGTACCATTAGTCTAACCGTTTTTGGTCTGTTGCACACTCAACATTTTAAACAATCGGTTAGTGAAATAATAAATTCAAATGATATGCACGAACTGAAATGTTGCCATAGAGATCTTATAAAAGGAAAAAAGTAGATTATAATGGCACCAGCTGTGTTTGAGCATAAGGTGTCTGCACATATAACTTTTGAATTTGTTGGTCTAGTAAATGCAACCTGTTTGTTTTTTTTTTGTTTTTTTAAGTAATAGATATTGTTAAAATAGTTTGTTCCTGATGGACAGGGTGGGAAATTAATCTTTTTTTTTTTTGTTGTTGTTGGTTTTTTTTTTTTCCCCCCATTAGCCACAGTGACTGCTAAATGCAGAATTTTACCAGCAGTTTTTAAAATTCAATTCCAGCTCAGTATGTGAAATTAAACAAAGCATTAAATCTCCAAGCTGTATTTTTTTTTCCATTGGTTTAGATGTTTTCTAAAGCTATTTTTGGTATGTTTCTTTTTAATATGTTGAAAAGAAATGTCAAAAAATGAAGTGAACATTTTTTTCAATAAATATATAAAAATATTTTTATATATTTTTTTTCCAAGGCTGCCAATTTAGGTGCCTTGTCAAAGTTGAGTAAAATTTCCCACTACTGCAAAAAAAAAAAAAAAAAACACCCGCTACTAGCAAAATTCACGTTTTAATTTCCACCCTACTGATGGACAGCGGCATAAAAACATCTTA
>JAFVLL020040702.1:13903-90855 GCA_021397915.2 Tor tambroides
TATGCCCTCTCCATATAAACTGCTGAAAATGTAAGATTATTACTATTCATGCTACAACTCGCCTGGGACTCACATCTCAATAACTTCCTATATGAGTCAGACCCACTTGCGCTGCACTCTGCACTGTGTTCCGAGGAAAAAATCTCATACCAGCTGCTCATATATTCACTGCAATTCCTACTCCCTCTTTTTCATACATAGATTTTTGAAAAAAGATGAATCTGACCATGAGATTAAGTATCATGAGTAATCTAAACACAAAAAAGGTCTTCCGGTCTTTCCAATCTGGTGTACAAATGGTCAGCAAGCTGGTATCTCAGCCTGACCAAACAGGTGTTAAATTGGTTAGCAAACTGGCCACCCAGCTTGACCAGCTGAAATGTGCCTCAAAACCTCCTAAAGTGACCAACAAACCAGGGAAACCAATTAGACCAGCAAATCATCTTAGGCTGGTCAGATAGATAGATAGACAGACAGATATACAGATAGATAGACAGATAGATAGATAGATAGATAAGCATTATTATTTATTCTTTGTTTTGTATTTAAAAATAATTCTTAATTATGTAGGCTATTTGTCTTTCTTTATAGATTTTAAATCTTTTGTTGCTTAGATTATGAAACTATGAAAATGTAAAACAAATGTATCCTACTGTTCTTGTCAATAAATAAAGCACATGAACTGAGCTGAACTGAAACTTGATGGTAAGTAGAGAGAAAAAGAAAGAATATGCACATTTCCTCTTAAAACCGAGTCAACCAGCCATGTAAAACATCCCTTCACAAATTTCGCCACATTTAAATCTCCTTTCACATCTTTTAATCTGACAACATGTGATTTAATGTCCCCCACTGCGAGCTCAGCTGAATTTTACTCGAGTATCGAGCCACTCCCAAACACACCTGATAACACTGACCGACTGACTGCTGGGAATCCGCCATCATCCTCCGCGTTCAACTCACGGGGAAAACCGAAACTCCGTCTAAATACTTCACGAACTCTTACGTTTATCACTCAAACGGGTTCTTTTAGTAAGGTTTTAGTGGATTATATCTTTTGGCTTTGGTTTAGCCGCTGGGAGGGATTATACCACGCGGAAAAACTTTACCAGAGTAAAGTCTCATCCCTCCATTTTGAATCTGACAGGAATTTCAACAGTTTGGTGAGTATGTTTTGTTTTTGTCTAGATAGTTTAAATGGCATTGTTTTTATCCTTAACTCATATAAAAGTGAATTTGCCTCATAATTGGTTAAATTCATGTTTACATTGTGAATACAAGGTAGACAGAAAGGCGGAAAGTGTGTTTGTGGCTACATCGTTAGCTCGTTTCCTAACTTCGTGGAATGTTTGGGATATTTCTGTCTCTGTCGTTTCATATTACACTAAATAAACACCGGCTTGTTTCTTGTAAACGCTTTGTTAGTAATATTTTGACGAATTTAGAAGGGTCATGAAAGGACAAAAGGGCCGAAAACTTCTTAAGAGTAAGAAACAGAAACTATCCTGAAAACTTTGATAGGGAATGCTAGCTAGCCGTTAGCTGCACGTCTCGTATCAGGAAAAATGTGTCAGGAGTTTTTATTCTGAAAGGTGTTTTTTAATCAAAACAGGACACGTTAATGTTATTGTATGTGTTGTTGTGGATGTTTTCATTTTTGAAATCGACTATGATGATAGTCTAAGGCATTTGAGAGAATAAAATCCATTCAAGGAGTTTAGGGCTCCGCCTAAACCACAAACTATGGATCGGGCCCATCCTGTGAGCTCTGCCCTTAGCAGTGTGTAATAATACAGGATGCAGACGGTTACTGAGATAACAATGTGTCGTCTATCTAAAATAACAACAAAGATAATATTTACCTGTTGATATGTAAGAGATAATGCAGTCAGCTCGTCATTATTGCAAAATAAACCCTCATTGGCTTTACGGTAACCGGCTGTACAATATTCCGCTTTACAAGTGATTTATCAAAAATGTTACAATATATATACTTATATTACTTACCAAATAAATAACTAACTGCTACTTCGCCTAGATTCGATTTGAAATTACTTTATTAAATGACCTGTATATTGTCTCGGAGTTCGCAGAGGAAAATGTTCTTTAAAATGTATAAAATAATCGGTAATAGATAATTGAAATACAAGATGGTTCCGGTTGCATTTTTGTAAAACAAGAGTGAGCAGACCTTGTGATGCGAGACAAGAATGTAGCACCGGTTTCAGTTGCCCAGATGACTCGATTCTGATTAGTTAGGCCATGACCTAAATCCGGTATACTTTTAAATAGGGCTCTGTTTGAGGAGGCAGCCATTTGTTGTGGTGTCTGAAATAGTCGATGTTGTCAAGTGCACTCATTCAGCCCCATAATGCACCGCAACAACGAGTGTAGAATCGATGCACACTCAATAGCTAGAGAATACCCATATTGCACTGTACGACTGCAGCTGAATTATCCATCCATCCAAACTGTGAATTTGAACACAGCCTTATTCACGCCATCCACCGTCGTCCATGGCAGAGTAAGAGCAGGGTAAGTCTTGAGTTGGTGGAGAATTCTTTGCAGATTCTTGGATAATTTAGTTTTTCACCAATATTCTGACTGTTAAACATAATTTGACAAAAGATTTAAATAGTCTGGGTTGATGGGTTCAACAAAAGTATATAACGTTGTTAACGTTGTTGCTCATAGCAGGTTTGTCTATAAGTTTATAAGTTGTTGTCAAAAATCAATTCCTTTATGGAGAAAATTAAGTGGATATTTACTTTCGGAACCCCATTCTTGCATTCCATTGGAATGTAAAGAATTCTATTTGATGTTTTAATATACACAAGAGTGTCTGTTCTTGCTTGTTCTGCATTTTTTTTTTCAATTCTAACTAAAGAGCAATATTTCCTGCTCAAATGAGCCTATATATGTGAAAAAATTGATTTAGTTTCATTTCTTGTATTTTTTTTTTTTTTATTATAAAACTACTTGTGTATTATTCAGTTTACTTGGGCCAAAGTTGAATGTCCTAACTTTTTGTAGGACACATTTGAATTCAAAGGTTTTATTCCGAGTATGTTGGTCATGCAACACTGACCTCGCCCACTTCGTCTGCATTCTCTGACCTATATAGCAAACAATGTCCATTTAGTCTGGCTGTCTAGTGCAGACAGTCCCCTGCAACAACAGCACAGCCCTTAGGGTAGGCTGATTATCCTTGTCCTTCAGTGCAAGATTGCTCATCAATACAACTGCAGTCACTGTTTGAATGAAAAATAGCAAAGTGGGCAACAGAGCTACTCAGACAGCATAAGGAAAGGAAAAGACGTGACGTGTGGCCAAGTATGGTGACCCATACTCGGAATTTGTGCTCTGCATTTAACCCATCCAAGTGCGCACACACACAGCAGTGAGAAGTGAACACACACACTGTGAACACACACCCGGAGCAGTGGGCAGCCAATGCTGCGGTGCCCAGGGAGCAGTTTGGGGGTTCGGTGCCTTGCTCAAGGGTCTCACCTCAGTCATGGTATTGAGGGTGGAGAGAGCGCTGGACATTCACTCCCCCCACCTACAATCCCTGCCGGACCTGAGACTCGAACCCGCGACCTTCGGGTTACAAGTCCGACTCTCTACCCATTAGGCCACAACTGCCCCTCATTTGATAAAAGACACAGCCCCAGGCCGCTTATTTGTCTCTGTCTCACCACCCCTCTTAATCAATTGATCGCTTTTTTTCTCTCCTCAGAAACATGACGAGCATTAACACAGCAAACATCAACTTCAAATGGGATCCCAAGAGCCTGGAGATCCGCACACTGGCTGTGGAAAGACTGCTGGAGCCCTTGGTTACCCAGGTCAGACTACTTTTCCAGATTTCACCCTCAGTTCTTGCATTGATCACCAAAGGTCACTGTTTTCCTTCAATTTTTCTTGCACCATTTGCAGGTCACCACTCTTGTGAACTCTAGCAACAAAGGACCATCCAACAAGAAGAAAGGCCGCTCCAAGAAGGCTCACGTTCTGGCAGCCTCTGTGGAGACAGCTACCCAGAACTTCTTGGAGAAAGGGGAGAAGATTGCTAAAGAGAGCCAGTTCTTAAAGGAAGAGCTGACCGCAGCGGTGGAGGATGTCCGCAAACAAGGTATGCAAAAAAGAGAAGTGCGTTACAGGGATCAACGTTAAGGATTTTTTTTACTGGCCCGGTCGGGCCAGTGCTTCAAATTTCTACTTGCCCTGCCAACATTTTCACTGGCCCTGCCACAAAAAAATAAAATAGTTGCTGTTATCATTGTTTTTGATCCATGTTATCTTGTATTCCAATAAATAAGCTTATATGACACCAATATTTTAGATACTAATTAAATTTACAATTCTAAATTTCAATTTAGATACCACAGCAAAAACCACTAGCTATAAATAAATATAAAGTTCAAACATTATTAAAGACAAGTGAACCGCCAGTAAATAAGAACACTTGAACAAATTACAAGTAATAGCACAATTAAATATAGGCCTATAGCACAAAGATAGAAGTTAAATGACACTTTGTTTTTAGATGTTCAGGTACAGAAATTGAAAAATCACATAAAATAACATTTGCATATTCTTCACTCTGCACCTTTATTTTTCATAGCCATTTGAGATTAGAAGCACTTCATTATAATCATGAATTGATCAAAACAAAAATGTGCAATCTTTAATTTATATTAGACTGTATAATTTCAAACTCTAAAGCAAAAACAGAATGGGCTGACTTTAGCATGGGAATATGCTGCACAAAAACATTGCACGAACAAACAGCAGGCCACAGGCTGGAGTGAGACGCAGTTTTCACTCTCTGACAGCACAGCGCGCTTAACAGCAATAATACAGCTTACTTTGTTACCACTGTTAAACACAGCAGCGCTGCACATATTAACACTCATTTAAAAATGGTTATGCGGGCAAGATTAAAAGAAAACACCATGTAATCTTTTCTGAAAACAACAAATTCCCCTCAAACACATTCATATAAAATTCAATATTTGGATTTTCTTCCTATATTTCGCGCATTGTGAGCAGTGACCTTGTTCTGCATGCTACAGTATTTTCTCCTCTTTGCGTCCGTCTTCAACGTCTCTGACCTCTGTTAGTGGCCGTTTACAGACTAATTATAGTAATAACGTAATATTTCCACACAAATGGCATTTTGGAAAACGATTGCAGTGCAGTTTGTGTGCAAGCTCGTAACAGAAGTCTGAAATAAAACAAAAATATCCGGTAGATCGGTGCATCTGCACTCCACTGTATAAATTTAAATATAGATTAATCATTGCTAAATCTACAAAGTTACTTGGCAAAACGGGTATTTTGACATACGCTACTTTTGTATGTATTTGTATTTACCCATTCAGGCGGCTTGCGTGTGTCAGGCTGTCTGTGCGTGCGCTGTTCACACAGAACACAGCGCGCGAGTAGTGAATGCAGTTGTCTTTCGCGCCCGACTGCTTTTTAATCCCTTGAACTTTTAAATTAACAAGGCTTAAAAAAACATTCAAAAGATAAACTTTGGTCTCGACGCAGCAGTGACCCGATCGGGCCAGTGACAAATCCGTCTACTGTCCCGAGCGTCCTTCACGCTGGCCCCGGGCCATCGGGCAGTCCTTATTGTCGAGCCCTGGCGTTAACTAGGCTTGGGTTGACAGTATTAAGTTTGATGAACTGATGTCAGTTCTTAAATTTCATGATCAATCTTTATGCTGTTTTATATCATTTTCTGTGTTCTGCGTGAACAAAACTTCATTACTTTAACTTGCCATCTATCCAACAATCGTCTTTTTTGATGTACTGCTAGTTATAGCTTTAAATCAACATGAATGAACATCAGAAAGTATGTTCAAAGAAATGGTACAACGTACTGAAATGTATCATGTCTCATGTAATCGCTCAATCAGTGTTTTAGCCCCAGCGAGACATCAATAAAAACAGCTTGTATAATAACATGAAACATAACGTTACATTTACGTTAAGCATTCAATGTCCATAGCCCATTAGTTAGCTAGCACAGATTACTCTATAGAGGAGCATTTTACTAAATATATGCAATATATTTGATATTTATTATATTTTGACTTAAGCTGTTAGTGATGTTTTTACTACAGAGTATGGTTGTGTATGACTTTGATATGTTTAACGTGAATACATCTATAACAAGTTTCTATGAGAACCGCAACAAAATGGAGTAGAAACATGAATAAATAGATATAAAGTGATACAAAAATGTGCAATTTTAATCTTTGTATATAACTCAGTTTTAATTTTTTTTTTTTTTTGCTTATTGCTTACCTTACATGTAATTCAGTTTTTTGTACACAGTTGAGTGTTGATTATTTCTCATTAAGTTAAGAGACTTTTTTCAAATCTCAAATTAAAACTCAAATTTAGAGTTTTTGAATCTGAAACAAATCTGTCAATACACAGCCCTAGTATTACCTCTACGATAAGTTCAAAAGTGTCTGCAGCCATTGAAACTATTACAAGAAACGGTTGAATATCCTAATTCGAGTAATGGCTTTAATCAATGGTTTCATTTCCTGTTTTCATTATCTGTCTGTGCTTATCTGCATGTGCGGATGGATTTTTGAATTAAGAGGGCTTGGCTTGTGCTATCAGAGTTGCTGCTATCGTGCAATGGAGTGTGTACTTCCCCCAAGACTGTTGTCCTGTATATCCCCTCGCTCAATCTCATGTTGTTCGTTCTCATTATAGAACATTACTGGTATCTCTGCCATGTCTCCTTACGGAAAGAGGATAGAGAAGACAGGTTAATAGAAGGGTTTAACCCCTGTCAAATTGCACAACTCATTTCTCCACGCCTTGTTTGCTATGCATTTTTGATTAAAATCCTGTTGATATCGATACGCGATCACTGTGACACTCTAGTTAGCACGCATTTTCGTTTGACTTTAGTTAAATAAGATACAGTAGCCTCATCATATCAGCATGAGTTTAGAGGCCTTCAGTTTATGGAGTAAATTTGCATGGCATTTAACACCGATTGCTAACTAATCCTGGGTATATGGATATGCTTCCTCTGCTGAGGAGGGATTGTCACATTCATTAGTGAACAGCTTGCCTTGACTTGTTGTGCTGATCCATCAAGATATTTTTATTTATGCTCGGTTGCCAAGAATGAGAAAACAAGAGCAAAACAACTTGCATATATACATGGAGTCTGCCAGTTGTCAAAGGTGATGTCAGATTTCGAGAAGGCGACGCTTTACTTATGTAAGACTTCAGCCCAAGTCTGTTGGCTTGTGACAGAAATAACCTGTAGCCATAAAGTCCTCACCATACGTTCTCATTCGAAGTGAGTGGCTGACGTGAGCTTCCTTGGCCGGAATGCCCCCTTCTTCTGGAATTAGTGTGGCATTTCGCACTTCTGATATGCAGAGTGCAGGCTCAACCCACTTATCACTTGTTGGAATAACATCTTTGTCAGTTTCAGACTCGGCACTCAGTGTTTATTGGCTTAGTTTGGGCTGTAAAATCTGTCAAGCGCCGGCCAGCACGCTGCTGTGGTGCCGGGGAATGTCACATTGGTTTTGCTATGCTGTCATTGGCTGCAGAATCCAGACGCTGTTGCTCGCTGGTGCTGGAGACTGTCAGCTATGCAGTTTTGCTCGACCATGCATGGTTCGACTGATAATGCCACTATTGAGTGGGGTTAAAGCTTCCCTAGATTGAAAAGAGATCACCTACCCAGCTGTGGCTTACCAGCTGTTCTGCGAGCCGGGCAAATGTAATCGTTGCGTAATGCACGTTAGAAACCACAGAATCCTTGAACGATTTTCTCCCTAACAGCTCTAGAATTGTCTGCTGCATGTATCTGTGCAACATTAGCATGTCTCCTGGGTGGAATGTCTTATTTACCGTAGAAACCGATTTTGATTGCTTCGCACCTTTTGACGGGACGGATGAAGGATGCTGGGAATGATAATGCCATCTGCCTTCCCTCCAAGGAATCTGGATGCTCATTGTGCCTTCTTCAGACATCCGCTTTCAACATTTCATCACAAGCTTCTGTGGTCCTCTTGTGAGCGCTACCTTAGAAGTGATAGATGTGAGTTTATTATGGGTGCACTGATCACTATCAGGCCCATGAAAATGGTCTTACTGATTGCACCCTCTGGAGGGGATGACAGACCTTAGTTCTTTTTGTCTGGTATATTGTGGGGTGAATTTATTTTTAAGTGATGGGTAAAAGTAGAAAGGATCTTAGAGATACTATTCAGTGTGTGGCAACCACCGCTTGCGCAGTAACCCAGAAAATCTTGTTGCCATCATTCTGTGAGACTTTCTTCCTGTTACCAGGGAACACTGCACATTATTGCAAACATCAACAAAGGAAGGAGTGAGACCCCCCCCCCGAGCACAAAGCTCTTACTCGCTGCACCCTCAAATTGATTTTTTTTTTTTTTTTCCATCGAGTCAATTTCAGTTCAGTCTAGTTATGAACTTAGCCATTACTTGCACTCTTGGCCGCTTTCATTGCAGGCTTTTTTTTATTTTTATGTATGGCTTGAGTGGAATGCGTGGATCTGCATGATTGCGACGCATTGACAAAACACGTCGAAAATGTGTCGAATGTGAGGTTTGTGGTCGCATGGCAGAACTTATTCATTTCAGTATTTTAAGCTGCTGTTAAAATGCTCTGCTTTGTCGCTTTGAAAAGGTTTCAACATGAGCCAACTGGGATGTGAAGGCAAGTGATGACACCCTTTCGCAGGCACATCAGATAAGACATCAGTGTTATCCCAGGGACTCGACCTTCACTGAAAGGACTCGTTTGGTGTGCTAGCATGTGTCACAGAGCTCTGGCTATGAGTAGACATGAATCGAGCCTTTGCTTTCACTGCTTCTGACTTTCCTCTCCATCTAGCATTTCACAAAATGACATCCTAATGCAATTAACCCGTCACCTCCCTAACCACTGGCATTTATCCTTGAACATGAACACCCGCTGCCCTGGTGATTAGCTCTATATTTCACCTTGTAGTTGTTCTTGTGTATAGTTGTTGGCTCTGCTCTTATGACAGACTGCAGGGTGGCTGAATCAGACCTACGGCCTGAATTGTTGGTTTAAGTTTCACAGCTCCCCATGTAGCTCTTTGTTACAGGGGATTATTGATGTTTTTCCCCTGTCGTGCTCATTGTTTACTTGGGTTTTTGAGGTTGGGTTGCCACTAAAGAACCTCCTGTACGTAATGTTCTTGTGTCTTTGTGTTGTCTCGCAAGTGACCTTGGACGGTATTATCATTGTCAATTAATAGAAGCGGATTTTATTCAAATAACGGACAATAATTAGGTCCCAGTTTTTAGCATTTCAAAAGGCCTCTTTGGAAGTAATTGCATCTTCAGATGTTGAATTATCTGTCATGTCGACTTCCACATTGGGAAATGATCATTTCATTGACCTCGCTACTCTTGCATCATGAAGGCTATGAAAGGACAAATTAAAACTAATAATGAGACTGTGTATGACTGTTTTTCTGTAGGAGAATCCATGAAGTTGGCCTCAGGAGAGTTTGCAGAGGATCCCTGTTCTTCAGTGAAGAGAGGCAACATGGTCCGTGCTGCACGTGCCCTTCTTTCTGCTGTCACTCATCTGCTTGTACTAGCGGACATGGCTGATGTGTACCAGCTTCTGCTTCAGCTCAAACTGGTGAGACACATGCACACACACATTTTTACTCTATGAAAAGTTGTTTCACCCAAAAGTGAAAATTGTTAGTTTATTCGATGTCTTATACATTAGGGATGGGAATCTTCAGGCACTTCACGATCCGATCCGATTCTGGGAGTCACGATCTGATTCCAAAACGATTCTTGATCTACATTTTTTCCCCAATTAATTCTTCTGCTGTGCAAATACATCTTTACAACTTTACATCTTAACCAAAATTGCAGTTTCTATGCTTTTTGTTTATAGTTGGAATCTCTGTGTGTCAGTACTGCCATCTTAAAAGTAGGGGTGTGAATCTTGGTTTCACGATTCAATTCAATTACGATTATCATTATCAACTCAATATCACGATGCGTCACATTCTCAGTTTTCAATATTACTGCACATGGCTACATTTTCATATAAATTTTAAATCAAATTTATTTTGTGCAAAATTTACTTTATTATATAAGCAGGCTACTTTTTAAAACAATTACTTATTTAAAATAAGTGTTCTTTAAGTATCTGAAAGTTTACAGACAATAGTTGTGGGTTTTTCTTTTTTTCCTCAGCATTATTGCCGTTTGATTATTACTAATGAGATCATAGACAGTGGCAGCTGTAACAGGCTGCATTCAGACTAATGCACAGATCTATTTCGATATATCGGATGTTTTGTCCTGCCGTGAAAACATGACTGACTGTGTGTACATCAATTTCGTATAAAAGTATTCAGTATTCTGAAATATTCAGAATCATTAAAGAGGGAATCGCGATGCATCGGAGAATCGACTTTTTTTCTCCCACCCCTATTATACATTACCATTTAAAGGTTTTGTCTGTAAGATTAATACTTTTTATTCTGCCAAGGATGCATCACGGTGATCAAAAATGTCAGTAAAGACATTTGATATTACAGTAGATTGGTATTTTAAATAAATGCTGTCCTTTTTAAATAGCCTGAAAAAATGTATATTGATTTTCACAAACATATTAGGCAGCACAGTTGTTTTCAACATTGATAATAATAGGAAATGTTTCTTGAGCAGCAAATTGGAAATATTGCTGAAGTGAATAATAATATGCAAATAGAATTTCATTGGCTGCTAAAAATTCAGCTTTGACATCAGAGGAATAAAATATATTTTAAAACGTATTAAAATATAAAAGTTATTTTAAAACAGTCATGTGAAAAGTTAGGATACCCTATTGAAATCTGTATCGGAGCATAATAAAAAAAAAAATCTGGTCCTTTTAGAAAATAAAACCTCAGATGGATAACACATGACACATTGCACCATGTCATTATTTATTTAATAAAAATAAAGCCAAAATTTAAAAGCCAAGTGTGACAAAGTTAGGACAGCCTTACTGTTAACATAGGAATTAAGAGGGTAAATAGCCGTCAGGCATCGCTAATCAAATGCCTTTGATTTAACTGGTCATCATCAAGTGAGCGCCTCTATAAAAGCAGACGTTATGGCAATTTGCTGGTCTGGAGCCTTCAGGTGTGTGTTTACACAATGCCAAGTATTGGCATGTATTGCATGTTTGGAAGACTTACCAGAAGAAAGCCTCTTCTATCTCAAAATGCATGGCAGCATAGTTTAGGTTTACAAAGCTACATCTGAACAAACCATAAGATTTCTAGAACAATGTCCAAAAGACCAAAAAGAGACCAAAGTGGAGATGTTTGGCCATAATGCACAGTGCCACTTTTGGTGAAAACCTAAAGGGCATATCATCACAAACACCTCAATACCAAAAGTCACGCAGTTGAGTTGACCATGAACTCCTCTGTATACCAAAGTATTCTTGAGTCAAATGTGATGCCATTCCTACAACAGCTAAAGTTTGGCCATAACTGGGTCATGCAACAGGACAATGATCCCAAGCACACCAGCAAATCCACAACAAAATGGCTGAAAAGAAAAGAATCAAGGTGTTGCAAAAGCCCAGTCAAAGTCCAGAGCTCATCCTGACTGAAATGCTGTGGCAAGAGCTGTGCATAAACAAATGCCCACACACAGTGAAAAACTGGAGTAATGTTGTAAAGAAGAGTGGGTCAAAATTCCTTCAGAATGATGAGAGACTGATAAAGTCATACAGAAAATGATTGCTTCAAGTTATTGCTGCTGAAAGTGGATCTACAGGCAATTAAGTCATAGGGTGTCCTAAGTGGCTTTTCCATCTTTATATTCGTTAAATAAATAATGACATGGTGCAATATGTCATGTGATGTTCATCTGAGGTTTTATTTTCCAAAATTAAGACCAGCCAAGGACCAGATGGATTTTTTTTATTTTTTATTATACCCCGATAAAGAAAACCGTGGAATTCAATAGGGTGTCCCCTTTTTCACATGACTGTATGTAATATAACAATATAATAATAGTATTCAGTATAACTGTTTTACTGTGTTTTTGATCAAATAATTGGTGAGCATAAAATACTTTTCACAAACATTAAAAAAAAAATCTTACAGACCCCATACTTTGGAACAGTAGTGTAGTTTCAGACCTGTATGGATTTTCATGGAGATTCATTGAACATCAGAGACACACTTTTTTTCCTTAACCATGGGCAGTATCTATAAAAGTGGTCTATATAATTCTCACCTTATAATACAAGTTTTCTGAAGCCATGCATTAGTTTTAAGTAGTTATATTCACTTTTCATCTTCCCCTCTGCTGTAGCTCACAAATCACTTTCATGCGTATGCATATTTATTTGCATGTCACGTTTCACTTATAAAAAAATGGCAGAACCTTTGGTGTCTGTCGAGAGTAAATGATGACACAATTTTCATTTTTGGGTGAATGATTCTTTTAACATTTTGATCACTCTAGACATGCCTGGAGGGGTTATGTGAAAATGGAAATTGCCAGGCACATACTCTGCCCATTTCGTTTTGGAGTGGCTCACATCATGCCAACCAGCAGAAACTCTCTGGCAAAGTATCAGGCTGGTCTTTTTGAAATATGACACTTGTTGGAAAACAAGTTTTAAGCTGGAAATTAGCCAAAATGTGTTGTGCGTATAACTGGTGCTAACATTTACATTTGTAGATGGCTGATAGCAAAGTTATTTTGAACCTTCATATCTTGCTGTATTACTTGGACTTGGACCACTGATTTCAGATTTCCTTTTATAACCCCCTTCATTATCTCTGCCCATCGTCAGTTTGTGGATCTGAGAAAAAGCGAAAACAGAAGGGAGTACTGCACGGAACTGGCTTTGGTCCAGAAGGCTGGGTAAAGCACACAAAAAGATGCCTGAGTTTAGTCCTTCCTATTTACGCCCTTCTTCATCTGCACTGGTGTCAGTGCTTTTATTGCCATCTGGTTTTACTGACCAACTCTTCTTGAACTTCCTCCAGCAGTAATTATATGCACGGCAAACCCAGTTACTGTGTGTGTGTGACTATTAACACTTCATATATATAAAGAAAACCCTGCATGGCAGCTGGATGTTGCAAACATTTCTGTAGCCTGCAATTTGTTTTACATATGCCTAGGTTTTATATTCGATTTGTTTGCATTTAGTCTATAGGTTGTTGGTACAAACTAGATTACATCCACTTTCTATTTCTGCAAGCAACACACTATTGAATCACATTTTGTGTAGTCCTTGATGCAGTGTAGAGAGGTCTTGTCACGTTTGTGCACAAAATGATTTCACCATGTTGGCAGGGCTGTGAAAAACTCCCCTATTTCACTGAAAATATTATAGGATACAGGTGGATTATTTTTTCAGATTTTTATGCCAGTGTTTTTTTGCTTGAAGTTTATGATGGACGTTCGTGCAAGTGGAAGCAGAAGCTTTCTTGAGGAAGAGTAGGTGCAGTTTTTCTTGCCTTTTTATTTATTTATTTTTTTTCTTCATTGAATTGTTCTGGGAGCTTGAATGATCAAATGAGAAGCTTTTTAAGTATGCTTGTGTGACCATGAAATATTTTTCGTGTCTTATTTTTGACTAATGTACTAATGATTTGGCTAATGCATTTGTTGAATTTATTAGAGTGCACTATGAAAGGGAAAATCATGATAGAGATGGACATTTGGTTGTTTTTTTTTTTTTTTACAACAGTGGTTGAACGAAGTGCATTGATTACAATTTGAATGTAGGTAGCTTGAATGGTTATGTCACTAATCATTTTTCAGCACAATAATTTCATATTGATACCTTTTCAATCGTACAGCTTTGTTTTCCCCTTTTATATATGATGTTTTCTGACATTTCTCTCTCTCTCTCCAGTTCTTTCTGTTGTCTTCATTGATAAAAAGTGGAAAAGTTCACAATAAGTTCTAAATATTATTATATCCCAGAAGGGCCTTTTAAAAGAGTTTTATGGTGATTAAGAAATACAAAGCCTGCAGGATAAATGCATGAATGATTTTCAGATGTTGCACTTAATGTCCATAGACCATAGATTGAGTTTTTTCTTTAACGGTTTATCGTACTTGACAGGTTGAGGAAAGCCTGGTGAAGGTGCGAAACGCTGGCACTGAGCAGGACCTGGGTATCCAATACAAAGCTCTGAAACCAGAGGTGGACAAACTGAACGTGATGGCGGCCAAGAGGCAGCAGGTAAAATGAAGCCACTCCTCGTATCCAAAGTTCTCATCATCTGAGGAGATCTAATTTCATTCGGGGATGTACTGACTTCGAATAGCATTACGTCCTCTGCCCACATGTGCAGCAAGGAGCAATGTAGCACTGGTTGAAGATTTGATATGTGTAAGCACGAACAATCTTCTTTGTACCGATCGGGGAGGGGAAAAGCAAGACTGGGTTGGAGCAGCTAGACTAATAAAATCCATTTAAATGATATGAGAATTGGGTCTTTGGGATTTTTTTTGGGCTTATCAGGATAAGCAGTAGTCAGCAATGATGAATTTTCCAGGTGAGCTCACTGATTAATAGAAAGAACGTTGTTTCGCAATAGAGAGATTATAGTATCTTGACAAGGCTAATTATTTCTCTGTTCAAGTATGGAGTAGAGCTGTTCATTTTATTTATTCAGCGTGATTTCCTCTCTCATGATGCACTGGGCCCTTCTAAGTTTATAATTTTGTGAATCAGTCGGCAGATGCTACAGCCTCACTCCCAAGGTGCAGATTGCTGTGGTATTAAATTTTTGAAAAAACTTTTTCTACTTCCATCTCAGAGGAGTTATGCTTTTTTCCCACCGAGAACAGAAATCATTTTCAGTGAGGGCTAGTCTACACTTGGGAGATCTCAGGTTTGACAGCAAAGATCGATCGTGAAAGCAAAAAAAATTGACCCTGTCCCTCCCCCCCCCCCAATCTTCAAAACATTTCACATAGATCAAAATCCTGTGTCAACTATACTCAAACTGGCCACAAAGTGTGTTTTTTGTTTTTCTTGGCTGTAACTTGTGTTCTGACAGACAGCAATTTGTGTCAGCACTGTACACTGACTTTAAGTATGGGGCAGCAACAGCAACACTTTAGAGATTAGAAGGCGTTCACGCAGGACGTATTCCCTCTTTCAAACAGCTAGACAGAGTTTGTATGGAGCAGGCCATTGATTATTAACTTGACACATCATCTTAAAAATGTGTCACTTATGATATGAAGGAAAAAAAAAAAGATGTCAGTGTGACACATTTTTATGTACACTGGCAATAAAAAAAAAGTAGACAATTTACCCAATTTGTTCATTTAACAGAAATGATCATATTTACTTTGGTTCCACATGGCACGTGTTTCTACATGGCATATTTGCCAAGCTGTACGGTCATGATCTGATTATGAGCATGTGTGGCCCCTTGGGGGTTCTCTTTAATGTCCTTATTATGACAGGCCTGTAACATCACCCTTGAATTCTCCCTCTTCATATGACAGGAACTCAAGGACGTCCATCACAAAGACCAAATGGCGGCGGCTCGCGGCGTCCTTCAGAGGAATGTTCCAATGCTGTACACGGCTTCGCGCGCCTGCCTGCAGCACCCAGACGTGGCCGCGTACAAGGCCAACCGGGACCTCATCTACAAGCAGCTGCAGCACGCTGTCTCCGGCATATCTAATGCAGCTCAGGCTACCAGCAGCGAGGACTCCAGCTTCTCCCAGTCTGCAGGTGGAGGAGAGCTGGCCTACGCCCTCAACAACTTTGATGTAAGTCCGTGGGCTTTTGGATGTCACGTGTTTGGGCCAGTTTCTCTGATCCAGACAGAAATAGCAAGCCTATAAGCTGTGTCAGTGAAGAATTGTCATTCAGAAACACGACCGAGACTAAACTGAGAATTGGCCTCCCTCTAATTGAGGGGAATGTGCTCTGTGAACATTGTCATTTAGGGAATGGGTGCTTTTTTTGCCAGTTGTATTGGGATGGATGCCATATTGCATGCTGCTCTGAGGTGCTAATCTCAAAAAGGGTAGAACAACAGAAAAGCTTATGTACTTTTCAGTGAGGGTGTGAAAAGTCAGTGAATGGCTTGGTGCAGCTTTAGGTATGGGATATAGATCGTGAAATATTCAGAATTCATGGAGAAGGTTATATTGAAGAGTTATGAAATATGCAGCTCCTTGCAGACCTTCGGCTTGGCTTAACGTGTTAAAAATTCTTTAATTGGTGAATCAATAATTCATCTCCATTAGAAAGTCTGCAGAAAGATCAGGCTTTGGCTGAAAATGCAACAGGGCTTGATTTTTGGAACTTTCTATAAATTTTGCTTTCGGGTTTGTGAAGCACAAAGTTGTTTTGCAGCCAGTGATGAAGATGAGCATATTGTGCGTTGGATCTAACAGCAGTTGCATCACACTCTGCAACTGCTCCACACAATTTTATCAACAAAGAGCATGAGAGTAGCGAGTTGTTGACAAATCCGGTGTGTGATTGAACTGTGTCGAGGAGACGGTAATCCAGGATTGGATCAGATTAAATTTGTATGTCCAAACAAAGCTTGAGCTACTGACCTCAGAGAGTCTTTCACAAGTTTGAACTTCTTTTGCAGGGTTGAGTCAGGTCAACACCAAAAACTTATGGGAAATAACATGACAGTTTGACTGTCTAAGCAATGGATTTTTGTCCTGATGTGACTTATTTTAAATAGTTCAGATCAGAGTCTCTAAATTTAATTTGAGGTTAAGGGTAGCAAGTGATCATTAGCTATCCTTCATTTATTTGCGTTTTGAACAGTTAGTCTCCTTCCGGAATAGGATGCGAACCATTAGTCTAACCGTTTTTGGTCTGTTGCACTCTCAACATTTTAAACAATCAGTTAGTGAAATAATAAATTCAAATGATATGCAAGAACAGAAATGTTGCCATAGAGATCTTATAAAAGAAAAAAGTAGGTTATAATGGCACCAGCTGTGTTTTTGAGCATAGGGTGTCTGCACATATTACTTTTGAATTTGTTGGTCTAGCAAATGCAACCTGTACTTAAGTAATATTCCTGATGGACAGAGTGGATAGTTATTCTCACTATCCACAGTTTGCCAGCATTTTTAAATTCAATTCCAGCTCAGTATATCTGTGCAATTGAACAAAGCATTAAATCTTGACAAGCCTTTTTTTTTTTTTTTTTTTTGCTGCATTGGTTGTGATTATTTTCTAAAGCTGTTTTTGGTATGTTCCTTTTTAATGTTGAAAAGAAATGCAAAAAAATTAAGTTTTTTTTTTTTTTTTTTTCAATAAATATATAATTTTTATATTTATTTTTTCCAAGGCTGCCAATGTTGGTGCCTTGTCAAAGCTGAGTAAAATGTCCCACCATTGAGAAAAACAAAACAAAACAAAAAAAAAACATTCATTTTTCTGGTTGTGGGTGTTTAATTTGCACCCTACTGATGGACAACAGCATAAAACATCTTAAAACTCTGTTGATCTCAAATACAATTTGTTTGAATCTGTATTTTTTACGTCGACTGAAGCAGGTACCTCTAATGAAGCTTGAGGCCGCTAGAGGAGTGTTTACAGACTGTGTTGATCTTGATGTGCAGAATATACTGTTTTTATTTGCTGCTTTGAAATGGATGCTTTCCGTCATGAAATAATGATGAGAGAAGGCTTTAAGAGATTAGCACAGCACTTCATTTCATCTCTAAAATCCCTAATTATAGGGCGTCTGTTAGTCCAGCTCAAATCATCAATTCTGTTATGATGCATCGTATATGTTTGCCTGGGCAACACAGCTCAAAATAATGAGTAAAGTCAATTAAGGCAATGTACCTCCTGTTAAACCTCCTCAGCACCTCCTGTTAAATTTGTAACAAATCAGTCACCACAGGCACTCGTCTCCGTCTCTTGTGGTGAGAGGGTTTGCTCATCAGATTTCCTCTGCCTCGATTAGCTGTTGAAAGATTTTGCACACAGTGGTGTCAGAAGTGACGTCGCTCTGCTGAAGAGAGCACTCGCACATCAAATCGAACCCTGTCACTCTGTTCTTTCACCATTTGATTTTCTTCTTTTTTTTTTTTTTTTGTCTTCTGCAAAAGTGCATTCTCATCCTTAGTTCTGGGGCCTTTAATTATTGAGGTAATGGGTTATTGTCTTGTTTCGTGAGTTTTTGTGCTGCTTTTGTTTCTTCAAACTGTCTCTGGGGTTGTTGGCTCTTGAGCTCAGGGACTTTAGAAAGCTCTGATCTTCAAAATCTGCTGTCTCTGGGGCTCACATGCTCAGTTACCTACAAGGCTTTTATACATATTTCTTTAGTTATCTTGTGTCTCTTTTTGCTTCCTCACTCTCATAGGATGAAATAACCCATTTTTTTCATCTTCCCACTTGACTGCGAATACATCTGGAAGTTGATAGATTAATGCAGAATTCATTAGTCATCTACAGAGCTGTAGGTGTTGTAGCATGAGTCAGTTTCTCTCTTCTCGCTCTTTCGCTCCCCTCCACCCATCTCTCATTCCCTTTTCCCTTTTACATGCTGCAATTGTCCCTCATCATTCTACAACAATGAACTGACATCCTCTTTATTTATTTATTTTTTCTACTTCTGACTGGAGCCCAAAATGCATTGTTTGTCACGTTTGTCGATGGACTTATCAACTGTATCGTTTCTCTTTGTTTTACGCCCAGGGTAGGATTGCACAGCATCAGGCCTTTGTCATTTGCTGTTCTCTTGTCCTTTTCAGCTCAAAACCATTAGGAAGTGATAATTTAATCATGTGAAGCAAATTGCAGGATGCACTGTGAGACCAAATTTAACACTGGCAACAAAATTAAGTTTATAGATTTTTTGTTTTGTTTTGCGTATGGTTCATCAGATCGAGTATCTGCGAGAGACAATTAATCTGAGCTGTTTTAAATAAGAGTTTTCAAAACGATGCATTTGTGGTGACTCAAGGCTAAGAGTGTAACATGGTTAATTGCAAGTGAAGCAAATGCCCTGATTTTTTATTTTATTTTTTCTTTCCCCTTAGCCAATCAATACTCGGCACAAAGCATGTCGCGATTTCTAGCAGCCTGCAGCTCTATCTGTACCTGCGGCTGCTAGAATTGTGGGTACCCTCGGACCTCCATTATATTGATTGTGCTGTACTATGTGATTGGCCCAGTTTTTACTCTTGACCTTGCATGCTGCTTTTCCAGGGAATTTTAAAACGCTGTATAGAGCTCATCTTGTCAGACAGCTGAATTATTGCTACCGTACTACCTTCTTTTTTTTAATGATTTCCATTAATGCTAAAACCTGTTATAGTCTTATTTTAGCAATTTTGTATAATTGTCAGCTAACTCTGTGTTGTCACTTGCTTTGAATAACTAGATGACTTTTTTGGGGGGGGTCTGCAGTTATTGCTGATGAGGGTGTCTTTTGCAGCTAGTGTCAGGGCCTGGCGATATGTCAAATTAATTCACAATATTTGTAATAAACCTTTGAGTAAGTTAGCCTACGTATCAGGGGTGTCAAATCAGGAGTTTAGCTCCAAACTGCTCCAACACGTCTGCTTTTAGTTTTCATTATCTGGTTCAAGTGTGTTCAATTAGAGCTGGATTAGGGATGTAACGATTACTGGTTTGACAATTAAATCATGATAAAATTCCCCAGGGTTAGTATTACCGTTTCATATTTTAATTATCATTAAAACCGTATTCGATTACCGTGATTTGAACAACTCATGATAAATAAATACTGTCCAGCATAAAGCACAGTTTTAAGTACGGTAAGTCTCATGTGCTCACAGCGCGCAGAGTAGTTTCGTTTTGAGTGGAAATAGAGCAGAAAAGCTGGGGGGTTTTAAAAGAGTTCTAAGGGAATTATACAAGTGAATATATGAATGAATTGTATGAATGTACCTCTGAAGGTTCTGACTGTCTTCAGAAATGATTCGATGGCATTTTGTTTTCATCTTCGCTCCATGTAATACCTAAAGGAAGTGTTTTTAATCGCAATACTGCTTTGTCCACTGAGTTTATGGGAAACAGCTGTAATTCAGCTTTTCCGTATAAAGCGCCACCTGCTGTCAGAGAGTGGATTTACAGAGACTTGTATTCACATTCAGCTTGTGTGCAGTTTTTGTCTGGCCAAAAATGGACTGAATTTGCATGCCCTGCTGTAAATTTTCACCAGTTGATGAAAAACAAGCTTATGTGGATTCTGCACATTTAAACAATTCAGATAAGTTATCTAGAATTATTTATAGAGCAGATAAAATACATAATCATTTATTAATCAATTATCATTTTGACTTAACCGTTTTCTTTATTTAAAGGCTGAAATGTGAGGTTTACCTTTTATATGAAACTCTTTCAAAGCTTTATTTGAACATTTACATTGAACATGCTATTAAACTGTTCTCGGTCAAGTTGTCATTTAAAATCTGAACATCATTGGTAATGTTATTGTTTTAGTGATTATGCAAACAAAAAGTCATTTTATTTGTTGATTTTTTTTTTTTTTAATTATAAAACGTGGTGAAGTGATTTGTGTGTCAGTACTTTTTGAACATCTCCAGCACATTTTAACAATACCGTGATAATACTGATAACCGTGATAATTTTGGTCACTATAATCCTGATAAGAAATTTTCATACCGTTATATCCCTAAGCTGGATGCATGAAATGTGAACACCAAAATAAAAGTTCTGTTTAACTTTAAGAAATTTATACATATTTTCTTGTATACTAAAATGTACATTCTTCTGAAGTAATTTTATTAAAGGAATATCGTAGAAAAATTGTTCTTTTGCCGAACTATATATGGCAAAATTTGATGTAAATTGTTATTGTCAGTTGATTACAGCTTACAAGATTAAATTCTTAAGGTTTAATAAAATTTCTTTAATTGAAATCATAAAAATCTGAATCGATACAAAAACGCAAAACACAATTTTGAATTACACAATTAGCTTACTCTGTGTAGTTTACTTGAGTCATGTTTTCCCTCCAACAGCTCTCTGCTAAACTCTTTAAAGGCACATCTATAAACCCCTCTGTACTGTTCTTTGTGAAAGGCTGCTAAGTCAATTGGCCTTGTGGCTAACAGAATGAAAACATCACCAAGCATCTTGAAGCATCACTAAGACTTGTTTCCCATAATTGTTGTAAAACCAGCTTTGCGTCCCTTAATCTTGGCTATTGGGATCTGTATTGCTTTGAATGCAACAGAAAGGGCCCTGAGCAACAAAAAACCCTGGTTAAAACTAAAGCAATCATCAGAAAATATTGGCATCCATGTATAGTTTGGGTGACGCTATACGGGCAATGTCACATTGGTTGGACAAATGTTACAAAATTGTATCGGTGCATCAAAAAATGGCACTTTATATTTTGTTAAATTGGCTCATTCTGGAGATTTATCTGCTCTATTCTTGGTAGGAGCTGTTTCAGGAGGCCAGACATCCTCACAATAGAGAGGCGGTCCTCTGCCCAAAGAGATGGCATCTGTTTAACTAAAAGAAAAAAAGTGGGTGTGTGTGCGCTCAAATGAGATGGGGAATGTCGGTACCTCAGATCATGTGCGTCTTTAATTTCCTGGTGACCGTGCAGAAACTTCAGCACGCATGCACATTTTTTCCACATCGCTTCTTGCTGCTTAATTTGAAGCTGGCGCAACTTTGCAGTGAGTCAGAGAGAGAGGCTTGTTGCCATGCCAACGTGACACGCAAGTAAAGGAGGTCAGATGAGATGAGGCTAATAAGCTCAAATTCTAACAACTGAATTGTTGAATATTTTACAGCGTATATGACATCAGATGGAGGGGCTTGTCATGTTGTTTTGAAGATTGACTCCGCCTGCCACCGTTCTGTCTTTTCCTTTCTTTCTAGGCAACTATCGCTTTTCTGGCACATATGTGAGTCGTGTCGCTTTAATTGCACCAGACATTGACAAGTTTATTCTTTGAGAGCGGGAGTGTGATGTCCCCAAGTGAGTGTACCCAGCAGAGGACGTGTAGGGACATCTCAAATGTCATCCTGGCTCAAGGAGGAAAATAGCAGTGTTTTATATGCGCTACTGCATTTTGTTGCCCTAGGCTGAAATCCGATTGCTCTGCCGTTTAGGGTTAGTAGCCTTAAAGATGTGCTCGTACTAACTGCAGTGTTTACCGAAGCAGTTCTGTTGAAAACCCCACATGAGATGTGCAAGAGTCTGTGATCTTACATAATGTGCAGTTAAGCTTGATTTTTGCCCCGCTTGTTTTATTTTTTTTTTTCCCCATTCGTCCCCAGAAGACAGTACAAATAGCTTTTAAGATGGCGTCTGTTACATAGAGTTGATTTAAAAGGCAGCCGAAGTGCACAGGCAAGCTAATGCAGCCTCTGATTGAGCAAAAGCCATTGGCCTGAAATTGCATCAGGAGCCCCAGACCATCATCTCAGATCTTGTGAATTATTGATTCGTCCAGTTAATGAATATCACAGCTTGTGCCTCGGCGTCCAGGGAGATAGATTCCAAAATCCTGTTCAGGCCGCACAGCCAATAATGACTGCCGTTTAACTGTCAAACTCTTGTGAAGTTGGACATTTGGTATGTGAAATCATAAATCTCACTTTTTTTCCCTGTTTTGCACAGAAACGCTGAATGGGAATATTTTAGTGCATTAATTCAGAGAAAGTGCTTAATCTTCCTGTCGTGCTGCTTCTACTTTTAATCATCTTATGCTTTATTCTCTCTCTTTTTCTCCCCCTGCAGAAGCAGATCATCGTGGACCCACTGAGTTTCAGTGAGGAGAGGTTCCGGCCTTCTCTCGAGGAGCGTCTGGAGAGCATCATAAGTGGCGCCGCCCTCATGGCCGATTCGTCCTGCACACGTGACGACCGACGCGAGCGCATCGTGGCCGAGTGCAACTCTGTGCGACAGGCGCTGCAGGATCTGCTCTCAGAGTACATGGGCAATGTAGGTGGACGTCAAATACTGTTTTTCCTTCTCTTTACTGCTTTTCCCCTTCCACAGTCCCACATCCCTGAATGGCGATGCCAAGTACCCACCTGCTACCTGAGACAGACGCTCTCCTGCAGGGATGGAGAGGGGAGTTTTATTTCAGGGACAGTGCACACATCACGTTCGCTGGGTGGTGTTGTATAAAGACCTCCAGTCTCATCACAATTTGTCCTGTGCCGCCAAGCTTTTGAAGAGAGGGGTTCAGTACACACAAACCCCCTCCTGTGATACTGATCTGTGCAGTGAATTGTTTGACTGCTGTTGTTTTCAAATAATTCCCTTTGTTTGCTCACCAGTATTGGTTTTATTTATTTTTGCGGTCTTGCGTTTCATTTGTTTTCCTTTTGCTTCTCCATTTATTATCTTGTTGTCTCAGATTGTTTTTTTTCTTTCTTTTTTTCAAAGAAAGTCTTGAGTAGTTTAAAGAAATGTTGGTTGAAAGCAACTGTTTTACACCCCTGTGGCGTGCAGCACGGTGGATGACATGATATGCTTGTGGTCCGGTGGGTAAATGAAGAACTTGTAAGTTCTTTGACACATTTGACTGACTATTTGCCCCACACTGAGAGAAAATTGGCCACTTTTAGGCCAAGCTGTTGTGGAGTGCTATAATTGATAAACAAATGCAATCATTCTAGTAAGTAATTTAACTTTAATTCACCAGGTTAAAACCCTACCTTATTTCCGCAGGCTAATTTATTCCTTTGGTTTCAAACAGACACTGAATGTCTAGAATGTCATATCATCACTCTTTTTCTCCCCTAGTACATTTCTCTACATGACAGATCTTTGTTTTAACTGACCTCTTTCTCCATCTTTGTCTCATTTCCAAATGGAGTAGCCTTTCTGTTTCCAAGCAGCCAATCAGATTTGTTGTTTTTGGCTGCCGTGGTTCTGCATTCCATCTGTTTGTTGGAAATAACTACAAATCTATTGCTTTCTAGATATCTAGTAAGGGCTGCATGATTAATTGAAATAAAACTGAACTAAAGAAAATCTGCCTCTTTTAGGGTGAAGTATGGCATTGTTCATACACGAGCAGATCATTACGCGCCGGTCGTTGCAACGTTTCAGAATGGCTTGGTGTTTTAGTAAATTTATATTGAGTATTAATTATAGTTAATTATTAGTTAGTAATATAATAAATATATTTAATAATGCTCGTGCTCTCTCTAAAACCACAAAATTTTGGCCAATTTGTACAGCCCTACAAATAAGCAAAGCAAAAAAAAAAGCCCTAGCTACTCCCCTCATAATCTGTATTATAATAAGTGTTTCCTGTTTGATGGCCTTACTCAAAGTTCAAATAAGTTCTTTGCCCCTAGCACACAGTAACATAATTTTTCTGTCACACGTTAATAGCGGTGTGTGGGCAGCCGAAGTGGTGTTGTGCCACAAACCGCTGAAGATGATGTTCGGGGAGGCGATGTCTCGCAGGTGTCAGCGACTATTTATTTCAGTCTTACAAAACATCAGGAAGCAGCAGGTCCTCGGCTCTGTCTGGAAACACAGCAATGTTCTCGGGAACCTGAGCTGACGCGCTCCAGATGGCTCATTGCTGGTTCTGTGTAATTCCAGACCAGGATCGTGAGCAAGCGCCTCTGTCATTACCGTCCATTTTTAACACTGCGGTGTGAGAGCCTGAAAATGGCTGTCTGATAACATCTAGCAAGAGGTTCGGCATGGATAAGGCACAAGCATTCAATAAAAGTCAAATTACACATTCGATTTCCAGTGCCATTTCAAGTGATCCTCGTGAAGAGTGCTCATGCCTGGAATGGAAAAATCATACCAGATTGATTCCAGCAGTGATAGTAATCACTAATATGCAGCTATCTGTGTAATAAGCTGCCCATGTCATCCAAATTAGCCGTGCTACCATGACTGCGTGAGAAATGCTAATATAATTGGACAGGACCTTTTATAGAAACCGCAGCTTATGTATAGACTTTTTTATGTCCCTGCACAGATAAATGACACAGAGCAGTCCCATATGTCCCTACACAGATAAATGACAGAGCCGTCGGTTGAATACAGATGAGTGCCATCCATGAGACGTACGTTACTGTGATCGCTTTTTTGCTCATCCTTGGTGCTGCCGGTTTATTTTAGCCACAGATTCATCCAAGCAGTGTCCGGGTCGTTTCAAAACAGGTTTTCTACTTGACTAGGCCTTTGCAGCGTGTCTGGCCCAACACACAAAACACTGCTCCTCAGCCCTGAAGCGCAGCTGACATGACGACGATTTGGCTGCTCACTCATTCAGACAGGAGAAACAGATGAGGGAGATGATATGTCCATCTTTCTCAACTACCTCTGGACTAAAGCCTCCTGGAGTCTCTGGATGCTTTGGCTGGTGCTTTACCTGGCATTACCTATTGCAAGCTCTCTTCCAAAACCTAGTGAGCTATTGCTTACATAGGCCGCAGTTGACTCGAGATTGACAATGTAATGCATTCTTGCTGAATAAAAGCAATGTTCATTTTATTCAAATATTATTTTTTGTACTGTAGGCAAATATATATATTTTTTTCTTTTCTGAGAGTGGGTGACATAGCACTTTATTTGTGGATGGGTTAATTTTTATTTAATGTTTAAAATCTTAAGATGTTTTGTCATAATGCTAATACCTGCTAATGCTAATGGCCATATCTGGACTTTTAATGCAGGAAAAGTCTTAACATCTTTTTGTTATAGTCTTTCAGGATTTCCATAACAGGTAGTAAAGTTATTTCTCCCTCAGTCTTTCTTACACTTTTATCCTCTGCTAAATGGAGGAATGTATTGGGTGCAATAGGCTGGGATTTTCGATTTGAGTAAGACAGGTGCAGCTCCTCCTCCCTCTGTTAGAATGAATAACTAGTCTCACATCCAATTTATGCTCTGACTGTGTTGTTAAATGAACTCTGAAGGCCTGCAATAATACAGAGATTAAATTGGTGTCCCAAATTCAATTTTTAGCTATATGATTTCTCCTGGAATAAAGAAACTGCCTTGTTTGAAGTGACTTGGTTTGATAGAAGGCCATATTGGCCAGACAGCATATGGGCTCTCAGTCACAGCTGAGACTGTGCTATTGGAGGAGTTTTGCTCTTTAAACCTCTCTCTCTTTTTAGCTAGCTAGCATAGCAGTGGGTCCTTTTCGCTGCCTTTTACATTTTTCAAACCGCAAAATGAAACCGCCAGCTGGAACTTTGTGCTTTATTGAAGCAAAATGATGCATTGACATAATAGAATTGAAGAAAATATCATCAAATATTTTCCTGCTTAAGGCAGTAATCGTTCAATTCATGTTAGTCAAATTTCTACAGATTTCTCTTTTCAGATGAGAGGCTTGATTGGATGTGTATTTTGACAGCCTCCCACAAATCAGCTGTGTGAAACAGACTTTGATATTCTATAAATTAAATGAGAGGTCTCGAGAGGTTAATCTGAACCCCAAGTTCTGTAGTTGGAGCCTCTGGCAGTGACTCTGGTTATGAATGTTTATGAAAATTTAATAAAAAGGCATAATGTAACTCCGTTTCTAGGCATTATGTTGACCAAGCTAAGCACTTAACACATTAGGGTTTATATTAACACATCTGACTTTATATTGCTTGAATGTAAATGCTTTAAAGTTGCTCAAATTGGTTTAATTGTCTTTTTTTCTGTCATCTCTTGTTTGTTTAATATCCTTGCTTTGATTCTTGCCTCAGTCACATATTTAAGTGAATTTTGGAGCAGTGCCTCAAAATAATCAAACCTCTATTCATAATTGATATAATCTTAAGATGAATTACTAACGTTTTAATCACTGTTATGTGACCTGAATTTTACAGGTTTCATTATCTTTGAGCAGAAATGGTGCATGCAGGCAGAAAACCGAAGACACGGATTGAATTATAATGGACTGCCGCATCTCGTTTTTGGCTTAGGTTTTCAAAAACGGTTTTCGGGCTGTTCAAAAATAGATTGTAATTAATTGCCGATTGGCACAGAGATTGATCAAGCCTTTGTTAGCCAGGATAAGATGTGTAATTGTTACGCAGGACCTTAAACCGCGTGCCTGTCTGTAACCCCAAACTCAGGCAGTCAATCTGGTTTCGACTTAAAAGTCAAGCCCAGACTGATTAGCCAGATGATTAACAATGCAGAGCACTGCTAAACAAACAAGCCTCTTTACTTTGCCGAGCACGAGCTCATGGTTTTGAGTGCCGCGGTTCAAGCACGTATTTAATTATTCCACCCTCTCGTGACTACTTCACATGATGTGTCTGTTCTGAGCTTTTCTGCTGCATTTTATTAATACATTTCAGACCCCCCCAGACTCTTGTTTTAGAGGTGAGGTGATTGTACACAAGGCGAGCTGGCAGTAATAAGGTTTGACATGTCAAGCTTTTGACATTTAAATTCTTAAACTTGAAGGCAAACATCTGAAGAATCTGTGAAAAGACAGATGCGAACTCTTCAAGGCCTTACGGAGGGGAGATGGAACAGTAGACCCACACACACTCATACCTCTCTCTCCGTCTGTTCTCATCCTCACGTTTTCCTCTTTGCCATGGGCATTCGGCAAGATTGACACCTGGTCTTGTTTCATGACAACTCCCTTCTGTTTTTTTAGAGGTCTCTTAACTCGAACTGAGCCCTGTTTCTATCATTCCTCTTCTTGTTCTTTCACCTAACTGTTATTTTTGAAATTATTTTCCTCTTACCGCCCCGGAATAATTTTCCTTTTTCATAAATAGCGATAACATTTGAACAGTAAGAGCAGATCATTACCATTTGACCTTTTCTGCAGCAGTTTTCTTCTTTTGGAAATTCAGTGTAGGGACACCTGCTTGTTAAAGCAGAGTCTTAATGAGTCCCTGCTAACCTGTTGGCCTCTGGTTTTCCCAAATATTTACTAATGTTAATTAAGATGGAGTCAAGAGCTCCTGCAGCTTCTTTAAAAATATTTGAAAAATATTTGAAAAGCCAGGTCACTTTCAATGCGTATTTTCTCATTTACTTCACTTTGCAAAAACTCAAAACTGACTTTGTCTCTTCCATTTTAACCTCATCTGAATGCGTAATTAAAGCAAATCACACCACATGCAGTGCATCAAGGGAGCACTTTACTGTCCCTGAGGCTTTTGCTAAATTTACAGCTCTCCATAAAAACGCAAATCTGTCACACATGGGCTGTCAGATGGTTTCCCCTCATACCTGGTCCTTGATCATTTCGCTGTTAAAATCACTTCCCTGGCTTTTCAGAGAGATCGATGAGGTACTTTTTGCTGACGCAATTTTAATTGCATAAAGATTGAGACAGTTTGTCCATTTCGGAGGAAGCTTGCTGCACTCAATTTTATTCTTTTGCTTAAAGGGACAGTTGACACAAAGGAAAATTCTATCATTTAGTCATCCTCATGTCACTCCAAACCTAAATGACTGACTTTCGGTTTGTGAAACACGAGAGATTTTGAATTTTTATTTTATATATATATATATATATATATATATATATATATATATATATATATATCTCTCCATACAATGAAAATCAGTGTGGTCCAGAGTTATTTGGACCCCAACGATCTTCAAAATATCTTTTGAGTTCTGCAAAAAAAAGTGACACAGATTTGGAATAACATGAGTGCGAGTAAATAATGCATTTTCATTTTTGGGTGAACTATCCCTTTAAAGCAGTAGCCACTAGAAATGGGCAATGCTACTCTAGTCCACATGACAATGATGGATCATAACTTTTCTCCCCCCATTTTCATGAAAAAAATCAGTTAAAATGACCAAAATGCTTAGCCTTAGCATCAGGGAACAATAGTTACTGATCACAAATAGTGAAAAGTCACCTAGAATATTACACTGGAATCTTACTGTGCTATGATTAATGAAAAAACAAACAAACACATAACTCTGTTTTCGTTATGGTGTAAAAGCCTGTCACATGGGCATTGCTTTTCAACAGTGATTATCCAGCTATGCAATACACCCTCTAGTCAAATGGCTTTTAGTGTTTGTCGCTTGTTTTTTTTTTTTTTTGTGTGCGGTCAGGGTGTTTGGCTGTAAATGTTAAAAGCACTTTCCTCCAACTGCTGTAAATATGATGGCAAAAAGAAAGACTTAATTCTTTCTAAATTGATCACTTTAGCCAAAGACTTTAAACAGTAGACCTTATTATTCACAGTTTAGAAGATTGTGCCCACTTCATATCCCATCCAAATACCAAACCTTACGACACACACATGGCATTTTACTGCTTTACCATAAAAGGTAAAAAAAGACAACAGGTAAATCATTTATTTGTGTGTGGTTTGTTTCCTCAAAAGCATTTACCACTTAGTACAGTAATTTATGTCGCTGTGTGCGATTTAACTGCTGGGCAAGTCTGGAGTTGACCTGACCTCTTATAAAATTTAAATACGAGTAGATAAAATGTGTGTTTGAGGGATGGAGACGTGGCACTTGGAGGATTTATGCCACACTCTTTGCCGTCTATCTCACTGCCTGTTCCATGTTGGGAGATGCATGTGTGTGTGAGAGAGAGACAGAGCACAAACCACTGATGATTCCATTATTTTCATTCATCGCTCTTATCCTCATGGGTCTTAGACCACTGCTGTCGGCTGCTGCAGAGCTGTGGCATCACTCCGTGACTGACAGTTTCTATTAAGGCCCTTTGAAGTCTTAGACGTGTTGTAGAGCATTTAAACGATAGCCCAGATTTGTGTTGAAGGTTATTGTGGTGCCATTTCACCCTTTTCAGGATGCTAAGTGACCTCTGCTGTGCCTTGTCATTTGTCCTTGTTGCATATGTATTTAACAGCTTTTTGTCATGCGTGGAAGTACATTTTCCTTTTTCTGTTCCAAAAGATAGCACTGTGCCACAGCACAAATACTAAAGGGTCTTGATGACTATAAAGACAACTATAAATAAATTGTTCTGTTTATAAGCGCTGTTTAAATGTTGTTTGCTGCTTTAAATGCAACAGCTCTTTAAAGTTGGGACAAAATCAATTGTCTGTTCTTATAGTTGTGGTGTGGACATCTTTATTCTTATAGAAATAGATTGATTAACAATAACTATGAAGTTTTAATATAGTTATTGTCTTTGTTGTAAACAACCTTTAATTTAACATTACTTTAGGTTTAACTGACACAATTACCTAACATGAACTAACAATGAACAATATATTTCTTTACAGCTTTTATTAATGATTTGTAAATGTATTTACAATTTAAATTTATTCACATTAGTTCACAATGCATTAACTGATATTAACAGATACAATTTCTGAGCATAATGTATTAGTAAATTGTTGAAATTAAAAGGTAGTAATGCTATTGTCCATTGCTAGCTGGTGTTAGCAATAACAAATCAAACCTTATCGTAAAGTGTTTTCACTTGTTGCAGTGCTCAAGCAAAAATGACCTGAATAATAGCAGATAGCAAATAAATTTTGCTGGATTAGTGCTTAGATGTTTTCTGCTCTATTTTTTTTATTTTTTTTCCCCTGTCTTTTCTAATGCAGTTTTGATGAGCTGCAGTCCACACCGTGAACTCTTGACAGCCTCTTTTTATTTTTCCCCTTCTCATAATGAAATGTCCACTGACATTTTGTTCCAACTCCAAAGTTGTAGAGCCTGGCAGAGCAGGTATCATAACATACAATAAAGGGGTGCTTTACTCTCTATCCTCTTTCTCTCCGTGTAATTTTTTTTTTTTTTCCATCCTGGTACAGAGAACACTTGAGTGAGCTCTATAGACTTCTGAAACTAGGAGTGATAGCTTGGAGTGATGGTTATTTTCAGCCGCCGTCAGTGATTGGAAAAATGTCGCAATCCTGTTTTTGTACACAATAATTGATTATGCTCACTCAGTTGAATCACGATGTCCCTAATTTACTCCAGCTTCTGTTCAATTGAAGGGATACATCCTTTAGTTGAGTGCTGTACTACAGTTGGGAGTCCAGACCCATAACTGGCAGAAGCGTGCAAGTCAGCAGTGGCTTTGTGTGGTGAATTGTACAGTGAATAGTTCCTGTCCTAGGTGCTGATTGATCAATAAAACATTCCAGTCGTCCTGCAAAATGCAATATGGTCAGGACTATTAAACAACGCCTATTCAATTAGCTAGTCTATGGGGATGTTAATATTTGTTTTCAAAAGCATCTCATTGCTCGGTTGCTTAAACTAGTAGAATAGTCTTAACTAAAACTGTCTTAACTGAAAGCCTGTGTAATTAGATTCTTATACTCACTTGAAAATAGCTAGACTATGTGCAACAGAATGGAAGAAATGTAGGGGTCTCTAAAGCAATTTGTGTCTCGAAGCTTTGGTATGTTGGTTATCAGCCAATGTAATCTGTTGATATTGAATATACATTGGAACTGAGTGAGAATTTGATGACCGAAAAGGTATTGTAAACCTTTAAAAGCACTAAAAATGTAAAAACACTGTTAAATGTAATTTTTAGCAAACCTCGATGAATATGAAATTCTAGCAGTTACTGATAGCAGATAATATAGACGTGGCTACACATAATTCCTAAAAACCCTTAACAGTATATATTTCCTATATAGAATAGTGATTTGTACTTTAATGCTGAAATGAGGTCCTGTTTGACAAAAAATATACAAAGAGTGATGACTACTGTTTATTGATCAGGTGTTGAATAACTTTATTAATTTAATTTAAAGTGTAATTCAACTGCTACAGTTTTCTGTGAATGCATTTGTTTGCATAATCAGTTTGACAAATTTAGGGGTGTGCACGAATAGTCGCACATTCGAATATTCGGTCTGTAATTATTATTCGAACAATAAAAACTATTACTATTACTATTTACTATGTTAATTTGCTGGCCGTAAATGCAGGGAATCCATGATAAATCCTAAGCAGTTATAACTACATGCACTGGGTGGCGCTGTGGAGCGTGTTAAGTTGGTAGTATTTGATCACAGAACGTCAGAATCATAAGCTTGTTCAGAAATCGTGACAACTTGATAATTAAAAATAACGTCTTTCTCATTAAACCTCATTTAAATAAACGAATATTCGTTTTTTTTATGGGCCCGAATATTCGAATACAAAATTTTTGGAAAATGCCCATCCCTAGACAAATTATGCCTCAGTGCTTTCTGAAGCAGAGATGCTATTTGTTATGTGTGCTGTGAATTTGGCAATTTAAAGGCACAGAACTAAACCCCCCCCCCCCCCCCATGTTGTGACTTTATTCTACTGGCCCAACAAACTAATAATGGGTGTCTGCATATGCAGTATTTTTGGTAATCAACATCATCCTAATATCTCACTGTGTCCTCCGAAACATTTTTAATCCAGTTTTCCTCTCAAGTATATAAACTGATTTTCTGTCTGGCAAATTTTGTTGTACATTCACACTGGCCATAATTTGCCTTTTGCTCAGTAAGTGCATGTCACTGTCGCAGTCGCCTTTCTTGTCAGATGTACTTTTCCAGACAGTTAATCATAAGCCCTATTTGAAAGGAACAAATCACTCTTATTTTTCCCCTTGTTGAGGGGAAGACATGCTGCATAGTCTGCAAGGTGAATGTGTTCAGTGATTTGGTATGTATGTACTGAATTTATTTGAACCATCGTTGGGAACAGGGCCACATGCCCACCTGTTTCAGCGCTGACACATGTCCATGATTCTGACCTTGTCAAGATACTATTCCACCCTGAGAAGAGGGAAGTTATTTTACTTTTATAAAACTTGACAAAGAACTAGATTTGTTAAAAAAAAAAAAGTGAACTGACTTCATAATCTTTATGGTGATGTGCTGCATCCAGTGTAGACTATCTCAGGGTGTTATGACATTGGCCGCTTCCAGGGTGTAGACAGTGTAATTCAAACAATGGGTTGAAGGAACTAAGATATTTAAATTCATGAAGGATGTTCCCTTTGTCCTTTCCGAATGAAGATTAAATGACTGTCTCCTGCTTAAGGGTGATTTCGTGTTAACATGACTGTGACCTTGAGCTGCTTATTTACTCTACAGACTGAAAAAAAAAAAAAATTCAAAAATTTTCTTTTTGTCCATCAAATGCGTTGTGATTTTGTACATTTAAATGACGGTACAAATCCTAATTATGTATGCTAGCCCAACAATGCTTAGGGAAAGAGAGCGAAAAGAGTTACTTTAAATGCAAGTGAGCGTGTTTAATGCATTGTCTCCTTCCGGAGAAACAGGATGAATCATTGAGTGCTCCTCAAGCACAAAGACGTGGTTGCTTTAGAAATGTTTGAAATGGTTTTCTGCTCCGCTAGGGACTGCAGTTGCGGTTCACTGTTTAAAGCCACATTTAGACCAGCATTTAGAGTCTTAATCTAGGAGAGGTGGTCCTGGGAATTTGCATTACACACTTCCTGAAATGTCTTGTAATTGCATTTAATAAATATCCAGAGGAGCCAAATAAATTGTTTTCCAGCAGATAAATGAGGTTAGGCCAAGATTAATTGCCTCTGAACCCCCCAAACAAATATTTCAATTAGTTTGACCTAAACACAAATGGTGCTACATGCTTTCAAAAACCGCCAAGCCCCATGAACCAGGGTGATTTATCTTTGTTTAAATGCTTGGCTTTATGTTGAACTCATTTGTAATGACTTCTTTGTAAGTACTTTTCCACGTTAAAACTTATGTATCATTTTATATCCTTATTGATGTGTTTTTCTTTCTTTTAAGTTTGAAGCAGCTCAGAGAAAAAGAGAAAAGATCTACCCAAATGCTTGTTTGTTTTTCTGTTGTTCATTTTACCAAATCTTGCCGTGTAAGACAAAGCTGTTTATGAAATGCGCGCAGACAGCAAGCTTTTGAATGGTTCAAAAACAGAAATCAATGGCTTGCTCAAGCTTCAAAAGCTAGTGTGGATCTTTCGGTTTAGTTTTGATCTAGTGAGCATTTGTTAGGACTAGATAACTGTCTGTTTTTTTTTGGGGTTTTTTTTTGCTGGAAAACAATGTTAGAGAGGTGTCCCAGCTCTTTTCCTTGCAAATCCACCACAGAATGGAAATATTTTATATTTTTCCAAGGGCAGAAGGATTCAGACTAGTGGCTATTAAATACTGCTGTCATGGATAATGGCATTTGCCCACATTCACTTTGGTGATGTAGCATTTCTGACTCTAAACTGCGTTACCCTCAGAAGAAGCTTAGGATTTTGCTGTTGTGATTGTCAAGGGCATCATTGGCCTCATAGGTAATATAGAAAAATACATTTTCTCCTGATATATTGTCAAGATCCAAAGAGAAATGGTTATTGAATGGTCCCACTGGTTTGATTCC
Organism: Tor tambroides; assembly: GCA_021397915.2. Lineage (NCBI taxonomy): Eukaryota > Metazoa > Chordata > Actinopteri > Cypriniformes > Cyprinidae > Tor > Tor tambroides. Next base: position 48,249 of record JAFVLL020040702.1, read on the forward strand.
TGTCACACTGGCACATTTACGGTCTTCCTTAAGATTGCATTGCTTCTCAGAGTGCCGTTACATGTCCATTTAGCTCATGTGTTATATAGACGCATGCTCAAGCTCTTTGTTCTTGGCGTTCAGATAAAAAGTCTTGTAAGCTGCTTGCTTTATGAGACAATTGAAGCCATTGACTTTGTAGGATTGTTTTGCAAATGGCATATAAAAAGTTAATAGCCTGTGCTGGTCCTTGTGCGTCTTGAATATGTTTCAGATGTATCGTGATGATGTGTTGCTTGTTTTCAAGGGTGACCATTTTATATTGGGTTCAGCACAAGGTCTGTGTTAACGGAGTTTTACAGTATCATTGAAGTGGTCTTTCTGAAATGAGCTTGGAAATTAACAGCGCCAGGCAGTGCACCTGAATGTCGTTGTATGGTTAGTGCATGCCAAGCTTTATTAAAATGTCAACAAATTTGCATTTTCTTTTGTCACTGAAAATAGTTTCTTGCTTTGTTAATTGTTTGAGATACTGCTCCTTTGGTGTGTGGTTCCTTGAATCTGTGGAGAGATGTTAGGCTTTCGGGATGTCTTTTTTCTTTTGGCCAGAATGGGCTCTAAGGAGCAGTCGTAGCATGAATATTAATGAATTAAAAATTGAAAGGGCAGGAGGTGAACATTTTAAGAAATTAGATTTCACCTTGCACAGCAGAACTTTCTCTCTGTAAGATTTAATAATGACTGAAGCATTAAGTTGTGCTCATGTCTTCTCTCATCGTCATCTGGGATACACTAAAACCTCTTGCAAACGTGCCACTGTGTCAAAGATATGCTCTGGTAGCTTGACGTATGGGCTTGTATTCAAAGTGGCCAAGGATCATTCCCCAGGTAATTAGGGCGCATGGACGGTTGCATAAATTTGTGTTGAACGTTTTTAATAAATCAAAAGGTCTTGTCACCTTTTTCTGGTGACACCGCTTTTTCATTTTTATAGATCATCAGAGCAGACAGTGCAAAGGACGAGAAAAGATCCCCACCGTGAACAAGAGCATTGGTATTCAAACCCTCGAGGTTCAATAACCCACCTTGGAATCGGCCTCACGGCAGGCTTCAGCTTAAAGTTGACAGTATGAAGACAGATAGCATGCCATGTTTATTAACCGCTCTGTACGATTTGCCAACAGCGACTGGATGCCACAACTGATTGCTCTGTGAAGACAGATGAACGCTGCAAAGCTTGACATGCCCCATTCGCTGCCCCTCAATCATGAGCCGGGGCTTAGTAACTACATGCTGTCCAGTTTTGCAGATGTCTCCCTAGAAAACTGAGGAATGGCTATCATGCACCTCCTCTGGTGCACGGTGCAGGTGTCTTCATAAGACCTGTGACGTTTCAGCGGCCATACAGTTGTTCCTTGCCTGCGACAGGTAGGCGTATGAAATAAGGTCACCCTCGTATACATAATGTACCGAGCTGTTTCTAGTGACATGTCACTGTTGGAAAAGTCATGTCTCTAAATAAACTGCTGTGCTTAAGTTTATTCAGTTGAATTGAAAGGGGAAATTAACAAGGCATTTTAATGTTAGTTGTTGTTAGTTATGTAGTGTTTTTTTCTTCTGACAAAAAATCATTTTAAATTTATTCATTAACTTCATATTCATAAAGTAAAATCACTTTTACTCTAAAATGGCGTGTAGTTTTAGTTGACGGAACTAAATGTTAAAATTAAGTCAAGATTAAAGTCTCCATTAAAATATTCAAGCATTTTATATTAAAACTTGCCATTTATTGTTTTCATTATTTGAAACAATAATACTCACATCTAGATTACTTCAAAACCATTTTGTGGTATTTTTCGTCATTTTAATTGTTTAATTAAAATTGCTTGCTAATTTTTCTCATCTTCGACAGTCTAAAAAATTGAGTTAACAAATGTCTTCATTTGTGTTTTTGTCAACAAAATAAACACTGATTAGATGTGCAAATTTACCTTTTTATGCATTTTTATTTTTTTGTTTTTTATTTTTATGTAGTTACACTTAGAATTGTTTCTCAAAGTCTTACACTGTGAACTATATATGACTACTGAATAAGAAACTAGTTTGGCTGGACTCAAGACAAGGTTTTGGCAGTTCCCTCCACTTCTATATCTCCTTGTTATGGGTTTCTGACTGAGCTTAATTGATTCTGTCTGGTCTGGTCCAAGATGTGTTTTTTGGGTTCCGAAGAGGAGCAACTTTAAAATGTGGAAAGCAGTAAATATTTTAAAGGTTTCGGCTGACGAGAATCTAGATTGATGCGTCCTCCCTGGTAAGTGTTTTCAAGATTAATTGGAAGCTCATAATAATGCTTCAAACATGCAGCTCTTGAGTCCTTGAACCCTGTAGGTTGTTGAGTTTCCCATTAGCATTGCCTTCAAATGGTTGCTTTATTGCTTCTGGCCTGGTTGAAAAGGTTTGTTTTTGATCAAATAGACATGGAGTGGTACTGGGAGAAATGGGCTATAGTCACAGCATCTGGCTGGTCTTAACTCTAAGATCTCAATGTAATTTGCCTTTAGATATATCTGATTGATTTTCAAGAGCTCCTCTTGAAGAGGTTCGAGGCAATAATTGAATTTTCTTAAATTGTGCACATGGTCTCTTGACTGTATTCAGCGAGTCAATGATGAGTGCGATGCAGATGTTTCACCTGTGGCACTGGGAAATAATGGGCAATCGTGATGGAATCCAGATAGGAGTAATTATAGCACTTTTGCATCATAGTTGATTATGAAGACCTAGTGGGTGGCGGTGGCAGGCTTTCTCTGTGCTGCATCAGAATGCCATTTGCAGCTCCACTCATGTTCAGTTGACTATGGTATTTCTTATGGTATTTTAGGCAAGAAAATGCTTCTCTGTTGGGTTGTGTGACTGCTTTTAGGCACTTTCTCACAGGACGAACTTTTTCATAGTTCTTAGAACTATTGGCGGAAGTTCCCAGTTTTTGGCGTGTTTGCACCGCAGGATCTAGGAACGTATTTAGTTCTTGGAACTCTGTTTGGGAGAACTAAATTAGCTCCTACTTCAGAGTACAGTCTAAAACAGTTATATTGGTATTACCAGTGATGTAGTGTACTGATAGGCCAAACGCATACGAAACACTGGCTACCTGGCATTTTTAAAAAGCAGTATAAAAATATTAATTCACCGAACATGGAAAACTTGCTGGCTAGTTCCTAGAACTACGCAGTGCGAAAGTGCCTTTTTTTTCCAAGCCTTGTAGCATGAAGGTCACTTCTATTGACAAGTCAAAGAAGAGGTATGTCAGTGTTATTAGGGTCCTTTTCTTAACCTGCTGCTGTGGATTAGCCCTGACTCATTGTATTAGCTCTGTGTGCACCTTGATATCTGGTATTATTTCCCTCTGATTCTTAGATGTGCCAGACATTCTCATGAATAGGGCTGCATAAAGTTACTTCTGGTCAGAACAAGGATAATGAATGTCTTTGTTCGTCACACCCTAGATGGTAATGAACACGAATTCGGTTTGGCTGAACACTGTTTCCTTGGCAACCATGTGAGAGATAAATGGAGCGTTTTGTCATTTAAATCCTGCGTGTCCACATCTAGTGACGGTCATCATTAACAATGTAGAAATCAAATGTGATGACTGGTTCTTTTTTCTTTCTGGTGCTTTTATGTACATTTAAATGCTCTTTAAACTCAAACTTAGTTATCTTTTGTTGCATTTGTTTGCCATGCATTGCATCATTGCATTATTATAAACTACAGCTCTAAACATTTAAAAGTCATTCATTGCTAATACACACACACTCCTAGATCTATTTTTTTTAACCAAGGAATCAGCTAATATAACATCACACATGATTACATGACTAGATGTGCAAAAAAAAGTGTCAGCTAAAAACATGTGACTTATTTATCTTTTTGCCTTTTGCAGAGTAGAGGTTGTGTGCTTGACACGTGCAGCTAGTAATTAGCACTACAGCATTTGGTATCATCTTAACGTCCAAGGGCAAAAGCACTTCAGCTGAATCTAACGAAAAAATGCTTTTATTTTTCGGTAGCTGGTTCATTGAGCCGCATTGCGCCTCTTGCTATCATTTCCTTTTTGTTGACCGCTTTGATCAGGGAGTGGATGAGGGATGACTACCCTTGGTGGCTAATGGAGCTTCGGCCCTTTGCTTTAATATAGTTCATTTTGAAAGTCTTGTTTTGAAGAGAGGTGTCCATTCATCCTCTGTGGTCCCTGAGAGCACTGAGCTCTAAGGAAATGATGCAGAGAGAAAAAGACCCTTTTTCGTAGACTTAAAAACAGAGGGAGCAAATTAACGTTTGGAGCGACTGCTGTGGTACAATAAGAAATCCTCTAAAAGTATTAGCCTGTTTTCATCTGGTCTCGGAGTTGCCTTTTCTTTTGTGTGTGTTCAGTGACTTCCTGCAGGGTTTAAACGAGTGTTCGTAATTAGGAACACGGTGTACAGTTCCAACACAAAGTTGAGACGCACAATATCCTCTCACTTTCTTACGTTCATCTTAGTGTACTTAAATCTCGAGTTAAATCACTTCTGTTTTCATTTCCTCAGATGGGGACAGACCTCTGCCATGTAGGGCCGCAGCCAAATTAAAAAGTGACCTTTGGAGTTAATAGCTTCCTTTCTCAATGAGTGAAAAGCCTTAGAAAGCCGCTGCATCTGAAGCCTCTGTAGTCACAAAGCCTTTTCTTTTGCACACTCCGGCTGGCCAAGAAATGGCTGTCCTCTATAAATCATGTTCAGCTTCAGCCATCCTGTCTCCCCCCACTCCCTAACAACTTTCCTTTTTCTCTGTAGAAAATGCCTATAGGCACAGCATCAATGAACCAGTGGTCAACAACTGCCCAGAGGGAGTCGACCAATCGCTTAGCTTACGCCTGCAGTAAAATCATTAAAATCAATTCTATCGTCTGGGTTACATGGCCTTGATTTACAAAAGATATAAAATCTTTAAACTGTGAGGCAGCAATCATGGATGACACATGCAATATCAGTGTTGTTCAGGTGTCTGGATATATGAATGTATTATTTATAGAAAAAGCATTAAAAATGGCTACGTAAAAGCTGATGTTCACTGTGCCTGATGTATTGGACTCCCAAGGTTAGGCATACAGTAACAGTCGGGGTATTATTTATGTTTTTGGTCCCCTTCATTGTTTTTTTTTCCAGCTTGCCCTGCAGTACTTGTGCAGTGCACAGTATATAACACCGGCGGGTAGCTGTTGTGGCATATGCTTGCTGCCACCCTCACACTTTTGACACCTCCACAGAGGCTGCAGCTGCAGTCTTATTGAGTAAATCACTGGTTTCACTCTAGGCTTTATAATATACCTGTATTTTATTTAATATTTAATATTTTCTTTCTCTTCCTGGCCAAAGCTCAGATTTTACTGAATTATTTTCTCAGAATAATACAGTTTTGGATGAAAATCAGTAATGTGGGTTCAGAGTGACTAACTTGCCTTTTCATTTCATTTATTTTTGGAAGTGTATTTCTAGAGCATCTGAGACCTCAGTAATTTCCCACTGGTGGTGTCATGCATCAGCACCATTTTACGTTCTCTGCTCACCAAAAAACCTCAGAGGAATGGAGAAGGAAAAACCTGTCCAGACGGATATATATATGCAACACTTCACGTGAGAGAAGTAATGGTCACATGTAATTCTCCTACTTCTGTGCTGCTTTTCTGCCACCGTCCACCAAGCTACCACTATTTAGATCGGATTTAAATCAAGAACCAGTGGGCTAGATAATCATTTTGACCCAACGTCAATCATTTTGTTTTTATAATAGCATTTTTAAGCTGATTTGAACACTGTTCTGCCGTGGGCTAGAGTGGAATCTCGGTCATGCTGTTGTGTTTGATGCCAGTCATTCAGCAGGCTGTTATCTCGGTTTAGAAGGGCAGGTGAGTGCCGGGTTATGATAATGTTAATGATATCAGAAGCCATTTACTTCAGAAGGGCACCTTGCCTGAAGCCCAGACCAAATACCCTGAGTGTACCATCCTTAAAAGCCTTTCAGCCATCTCTGTATTCAGCACGTTTGATACATGATAGTTTCTACAATCCTTTGTGTAGACGATATTTAAAAGGAAGGCAAGTAAGACCTAAAGAGCATATTAGACCAAAACTTTTATAAATTGTAACATTTTTATTTAAAAATATACGTCTTAAGGAAAAAAATCTTTTCAGTTGGCCACATCTTTACCCACTATACAGATATGAAATTGTACATATTACAATACAAAAGGAAAAAGCAGGGTTTTGGGGAGAGGAGGGTGAGAAGCATTCATTTTAGCACAAAGATTTTTTTGGGTTGTGATTTGAAAGGGGCTTTTTGGCCAGAGTGAGCAGCAGGACTTCAGCGTTTGGCAAGATAACCCTCCCCCCAAAAAACAGTTTACAGGAGTGCAAATGGATTCATGTTCAGTGGTTTTTGTGATTTGCTTGTAAGCTGATAGTTTAAACAGATTACAGTGTTTGTTAGTATTTCATTAGAAAGTTGTTCTTTCCCACCGTATATGCCTAAACTATCAGAACAGGATGTGAGACTTGTCATTTTTTTTTTTTCTTCTTTTTTTGGGATGGTGCTGATGTTCATGTTTTCGTTAAACATGCAAGGTGTTTTTTGAGAAATGCAGAAAGCAAAGGTCGGCTTTTCAAATTCAAAACAAAGCAACACCATTGGTAGAGGTTCTTGGCTCAGTAAATATTAGCTGTAGTTTTTCTTGTTCAGTCCAACAGCATTTGGAAAATGCATTTTGCAATGTTATTTCCCAGCTACACCTCTGGCTGCACAGAAAACCAACATAAAATTGTGTTTTGCAGGGTTGGAGTTGGTGAAAAGAATTTTAGCAGCCGTTCTTCCTCACTCATGGAATTTTACAGCACCCTCTAGAGGACAATTTTAATCAGTCTCTTCTGGCATGCTTAATTTCAGTATATGATAACTACACAAGTTTCTTCTCTACTACCATTAGGTAGGTGACCAAAAATGGGCTTTGATGTAGAGGCAGTTTCTCAGATTTTGAGCTTTCCCCCAGAAACCTCTGCCCGGATATGATGGTTTATTTTATCTTTTTAGCCTTTTTTTTTTTTTTAAACTGAGGCAATAAGCCTTATTGCAGCACAACTAGGGTGGTGTTCAGAGCTTTCCAGCTTTTGCCCAGGGTGTTGTCAGTCACCGTTTTGTCATGTAGTTCTTTTTTCCTCTAATGGATTCTGTACCTTGATTTAGCCTCACTCGGTGGCTCCTAAGATGCTCATTGACTTCAATTAGATGCTAACCAGTGTTTGTGTTCCCTGTACCCCCTTGTGCATCCCTGCCCCCAACTCCTGATTGCAACACAAAGAGCTACTGCAGCAGCAGCTTCTTTAGTTTGATGCTAATGTCTGTCCTCTCAGTGCTGCATACAAATGTCTCCTGACCCAGCCTCCCGCCGTCTTCTGCATGCTCTCCTGAGAGCTGCGCTATGCTTTACTTCAGCTTTTCTTTCTGTTTCTTTTGTGTCCTTGGTATGAACCTCTGGATATTTCTTGCACAGACGAAAAATGGCCTTTTTGTTTTTATGGGCTAAAAGGAGCAAGGCTATGAAGTAATAACTCTGGTCTTTTTTTTTTTTTCCCCCCCTTTAAGTACTGGCTGAGGAGGCTGAAACTTGCGGGGCAGAGGTTTTGGGTGATAGAATATTAGATTCATTTTCCCCGGGCTTAATTGATTCAATGTTGAAGCTGTCAGGTATGGTTATGCTCTTTGCTGCATTCGAACAGTGCGACGGCAAGCGTACGCATGTATTTTTAGGAGGCAATTGTCAGTGTCCTCTGCATGCCTTCTTTTTCTAGCTCTTCTCCTCTCCCTAGGAAGTTGTTCTCGCTGGTGTTTGCTTCATCGACTAGCATCCTTTGATGGTCTCTACCATTAATTAATGATGCAGTGATCTAAGCAGCATTGTTCTATCACAGTGAGGATGTCAGTGTTTGGAGCCATCTTATGTAAGAATATATGCACAATGATAATTGAGCAATTGCCTCTGTTTAACATTGAGTAAATCCCTGCTGAAGTCGTAAACGAGGGAGCTTGTTCGGACATTTTGTTAGAACCATGCAGAGCCATATTGGACATTAACCTTTTCACACAAAGTGCTAGGCTTTAAGATTTCAAGGAAGTGGACAGAGTTTATTGAATTTAACCAAATGCAGAAACGGGAAGGCAGTTAAGTGTTCTCGTTAGTTCAGATTTAAGACTCGATCAAAGTGTAACGATCATTTCTGCCACATGAGGAAGCCAAATAATGTTGAGTGGGTTGAATTCCCTGTTCAAAACTAAATTTCATTATGTGGCTCAATTTGTAACAGTACTTGTTTTCAATTTAGAAAATGTGAGTTTAAAAAATATGCTTTGTGGCCGTCTGATGTGGTGGTGTTTTTTTTTTTTTTTTTTCCTCTCCCCAAAAGTGAATATGTGAGTGAGAGATCTATAGTGTTGCTAACGTGCACCAAATGTCTTTTTTTATTTTTTAATTTTATTTTATTTTTTTAAGTCCTTTTAAATTTGCACTGCTCAGCGTATGTAACACTATTTTTCCATGAAATAAAATATCACCATTTATCAGAAGATATGTCATTTTATAAACGGTTTTCTGGAGCACAGGGTTCCAGGCAGTTTGGCTATAGATTTCTCATCTCCTCTGTGCTGCAGAATACATAGTACACAAACGGGTGATGCAGTGACACATCCAACCTTCCTCTGCTGAGATTGGTTGCCCCAGCTAGATAAGAACCTTTGCATTTGTATTACAAAAATAAACTTGTGGATTTTTCTATATTTCCTCTTTTCAAATTCATCCCAGTCATCTCAAGCTTTCATAGATTTCCAAAGCTAACAATTTCAAAGAAATACTCTTCTTCATACAAACTGAAAAGGGGAAACATGTCCAAAAGCAAACCCTGTATCTTTTGAAATGGACAAATGGTTAAACCCAGAAACTGCAGTAATAAATAGAGTTTATACTTCACACTCTTTGTAAGGCAGTTGCTGACATTTGCACTGCCCGTAGCCATTGATGATCACAAGTGCACCTTCCTCGTGACTGGTCTCGTACTCGTTATAGGGCACCTGTGTGGCCAGGTCTGCCATTGGCTGCCTCTGCTGGGTCCTCATCTGTCGCCTGTTCTGAATGGCCGAGCAATGGCGGATCCGCCTCAGAGTGGGAGGGCAGCATTTTCGTGATATGTACACTACAAAAATGATGAGAAAGAAGGAAAACAACAGAGCCATGGTGCCAATGATGACCCTCTGGGTCAGCACTGTGTTGTCCATCGCAGAGTAGTCCTCTGTAACATCTGCCCCCTCCACCGTCATGGTAGTGGCGAGGGCAGTGCGTGGGGGTTGGGTGGTGGTGGTAGTAGTGGTGACAATCGTAAAGCTCCCAAAATCCTCTGCATAGAAGTCTTGCGTAGGGGTCTGCATATTTCCGAACAGAGAGCTTGTGATCTCGAGGAGCATGGCCTCCGTGCTGGTACTGGTCAGTACGACCGGGGCCGAGAAATTTTGGCAAAGTTGGAATCCGTAAACGGCATCCAGTATTTCCTCTCCCTGTGCGTACTCAGGACTGTGGCAGAGGATAGAATGCTCCCATCGACCCTTAAAGGTGCTCAGCCAAGTGGCCAAATTGCAGATCCGTTTGGTACATTCCCATAGGTTGCTCGACAGCCCAATCGCGTTTAGGGACTTCCACATATCCATGGTTTGGGTGTCGAGGTTGGTCAGTTTGTTATTATCCAGCAGCAGGATCTTGAGGTTGGGCAAAGTCTCAAACACATCGGGGGTGAGTACACGTATCTCGTTCCCAGTGAGATCCAGTTTCTCCAGAGTTGTCCATTTCCATTCCATGGTGCATGTTAAATTGTTGATCTTGTTCCACTGAAGATAAAGGAACTGGAGGGCGACCAGACGCGGGAAGTGCGCCAAGTTAATCTTGGTCAAGTGATTGTGTTCCAAATGGAGCTCCCGCAGCTTAATTAACCCGGCGAAGCCATTCCGGGCCAGGCTGCGGAGCCGGTTGTTGCTCAGGCCAAGGTATTCCAGGCTCCGGCAGTCCCAGAAGGCCCTCACGGGCGTCGTGCGCAGCGAGTTTGACCGCAGGTGTAGGATCTGGAGTTTCCGGAGCCCGTGAAAGAGCTCCGGCTCCAGAGCTGTCATCTGGTTGAAGGAGAGATCCAAGATCTGCAGGTTGATGAGGTGGATGAAGCTTGTGTTTGGCAGCTTGGTGATGCGGTTTGAGCTCAGGTTAAGGTCCTTGAGCTTGTACAGCCCCTGGAAGGCATCCTCATGCACGGTGGTTATTTGGTTGTGGTCCAGGTGAAGCCAAGTGAGCTGGGTGAAGCCAAAGAACTGGTCTGAGCTGAGCTCGCTGATGCTGTTGTGTCTGAGCGAAAGTCCAAGGGCCCCTTTATCCACACCGTCTGGGGGCGCCAGGAGCCCCTGCGTGTCGCAGTAAAACTGCAGGTCTTCACATCGGCATTTCTGGGGGCAGGTTGTGCATGACACAGGAGGGAGGCACAGTAGCATGCTGATCACACAAAGTGCCGCTGGTGCTTGTCCCACCAATGGCCACCTTGAATGGAAACCTGGGTGGGTTTAAAGATAAGAAAATAAACCGGGGGGAGGGAAATCTAATCTCTGCAGCACACAGAAACATTTTTTTCCATTATCACGCGCACTCTATCTGTATTTGTCAACATAGTCAAAGCGATCTGCTTGTTGATCCAAGAATTTTAACAATGTTTAAGGGGAATCTTCAATGACTTGCACTGATAGTTGTGTTTACTTAAGTCATTTTAATGTATAAATTATTCATCCATATGTTTGAACTGCAGAATTAGCATTTCATTCACAAGTTTCATTTTTTTTTTCGTATGATGCAGTTTTTCACCATCGCAGTTTGCCTTAATTTTTTTGGTCATTTTTTTTTTTTAAGTGGCTTCTAAATCATCTTTTTTTTTTCCCCCCTTTTCTTGCTGAAAATTACTGCTTGTTAAATACTAAATAAAAGTCTACTAAGTAAAAAAAACGAAAGCAGATTTTTAAATGTATAGATGTTTCTAGAGACCCTGCCAGCCACTGTCACCCCTCCTATTCACTACATTTCCTATTCAGGTCCAGACTCTGTGAATAAAAGGGCTAACTTACCCATTCTTTTGTGTACATTGGAGGCTGCATTCAACTGTCTTTTTCCGCAGACTTTTGGAGCAGCCAAATGGAAGAGAAATCCAAAGGGAAAAAAACCTTTTGGGTAAATACAAAAGGAATCAAGCTCTTCAGAAATAAAGAAGTGCTGAGCCCCCCCAGTTGAACCAAATTCAGGAATTCCATGTCCTGGGATGCTGTTTTTTTTCTTTTTTCCTGCTTGTCCTTTTTTCAGTCCTGCTATTCAATTCCCAGATTAAGAAAAGACCAGTATTATGTGCCTTCCAAGAATCCTTAAATTCGAAGTTGATGATTTGCATCCAAAGCAGCGCCGCTGAGCAGATCCCTCTGTGCCTTAGCTGCCTCTTTCCTTTTCCACCGCAATGATGTCAGCTCAATTGGTTAATTGAAGATCACGCATTCCTCTTTCATTGCTCGAGGTCCTTCATCCCTAACTTGTTGATGGCAGGCAGAGGCTGCACTTGCGACGCCAGTTCCGTGTGGCTCTGCTGTGATGTGTGGAGTTCTCGGCATCGAGGAAGGGGAGATGCAGTGAGGGGAAAAGCAGAGGAGAGGAGCTGAGATGTTATTCTGTGCTTTTGTTGCAGCCACTCACTGCTACAGAGTGGTGGCAGGCTGGCGTCGATCATCAGTGCAGTTTCTCTCTCCCTCTCCCTCCCTCTCTCTCATGTGCGGTTTGGTTCGCTCCCTGGCTCGCTCACTTTCCGCCTTGCACACTTGCACAGTGCTTTGGCGTTTGATTCAACGCACCCTCCCCCTCCCTTACTTTTTTTTCCTCTGGTTCGTCACAGTCAGAATATTGATAACTGCAACGTGTTGCGGCAGTTCACAGCCGAAATTAACAATTACATTAAATCTCCTCGTCTGCTTCCTGTCTGGTCAGATTTTGTGTCTCTGTATGTGTATGTATATGTATGTGTGTGTATATATATATATATATATATATATATATCCTCATGCATTAATGTATGTTTTTTGATGAAGCTGGCTGATTTACTACTTTGCAGTAGTAAAATAAAACGCATTTGGTGGTTTTTGGTTTTGTTTGTGGTTTGTGATTTTACTTCAATTAAGTATTGATGAATGAATTTACAATATAATTAAGTTGGCACAGGAAGCTGATGCTTAATTTGATATACGGTGACTTGCAGTCAGATTGTTCCTTCCGTTCTCTCTCCCTTTCGCTCATTCAGGTTTTCAACTCGAAACGCGTCACAAGCAAACCGACGTCACCGAGACCTTTTATACTCCTGTCGATCTGCAGTGGTGGGGACAGAGTCTGAATGCTGGACTTAATAGAGCATTCACACTGAACAGCCCGACAGGAGATTTCACTAAACATAAGACGTGCACAGTGTAGCTGTTGTCTGCATTTTCTCTGCTCCTCTGTCTTTTGGATAATTTTTCTTCATGTGGGTTTGCTGAATGTAATGGAATGGAAATGAAGCTGTTCCTTTTTTTATGAAATCAAGCCTGGCGTGTTGGATGACAGCCTATAAAGCTTACTGGCTAAACATGGATGAGTAGGGATATGTATTGGCGAATCAGAACCTTTTTTTTTTTTTTTTTTTTTTTTTTTTAAAAAAAAATAGATCTGGGTGTTTTGATTCCAGATTATGTAATTTTATTTAAGATTTTATTTGTTTATTTAATATCTTTAATAGTATGTATTTGTGTATGGTTTTTATATCTCATTAGTTTATTTTTTTTAGTCCACTTTTTTTGTTTGCTCTCAGGCTTTTTACTCAAGACATTGCAAAGATATTTTCTGAAATTATCCCCTTTAAAATGATGCTGCTGCCATCAATGCACTGCTTTTGTAACACATTCTCTGCTTTCAGTAAATTTCAAGACAATTATTGCTAGATGTCAGATCGCCTGCTGTGGAAAAATTATTCCTGTTATTATGTGTAATTGTTGGTCGGTTGTAGTTGGAATCTTTGCATTATGTGACTATTTCTATATCAGAATCTCACGGTATGAGTTGTATTTTGGACCTCATGTCAAGTTAAAAAGATAATCTTTTTTTACAATTATTTGTCAGATTGCCATCTTCTGTTTTTGAATACAACAGTCGGTATCAAAATGTAACCGTGACTCTAAACCAGCTCATTTATACAAATCTTTGGTCAAACTTTATTTTAAGGTTCAGTTCTCGCTATTAATTAAATATGAACTACAACTTTTGCCTCAAACTACTAATTAGTAAGTTAGTTTTTAATGTTAGGTGTTAAGTACGATTAGGGATGTAGAATATGGTCATGCAGAACATATGCTTTATAAGTACTAATAAATAGCCAATATGCTAGTAATATGCATGCTAATAAGCAACTAGTTAAGTGACAATTGGTTCCTATAATAAAGTCTTACCAAATCTTTCCTTGTTCAGATAAGCCACTATCTAGTTAATTTAGTGTATAATTTGACATATCCCTATTGTTTTTTGTTTCTTCTGTGCACACGGTGACTATAGGTTGTGCTAAAATTGCTTTCGTGCCATTGTACCTACTGTGCTTAATTTGAACATCTGTGTTTCTTTTTTTGGGGTGGTCACTTTCTAAAATGACCTGGGGCATTTTGTGTGCGTATGATTTATTTGTTTGTCGTTTTTCTCCATAGGTCATATTACTTTTCTCACTGGTGTGTAATCTGCCCTCAAGGGATGTCGCTGCTGAGGAGGACTGTTTTAAAAACTTTATTTTTTTCCCTTCACCAATCTGTGGGGAGATTTGTTCATGCTGCAAGCACAGCTCTACCTGACCATCATTAACTATATGTGTGAAAACACCACGTAAACTAGTGTGAGGAATCAAATGACTGCCCAATTAAGTGGAGCTGCTTGGAGCAAAATCAATATTGAGTGATCCAAGTCATTTTGTCCTCCGGGGGAACATGTGATCATATGGGTAATATCCGTCAAATTTTCTTTCTTGCGCTCTGGATGAATGTATCATTTGCGCTAATCTAGGTAATTTTTGTTCAACTCAGTGAGCAACCCATCTGTAGGTTAGTGATTTAGAATTGATAGTCCCTCACCATTATTACACTGGAGAGTCTATGTTGTTCTGAAGTGCTTTTATCCAACTGGCACAAAATCAGTAGGGGATTAAGGCCGATGGCGTTCGCTTGCCTCCTATCGTGTACCACCCAATGGGGTGAGGATGTAGGGGGGGTCGAACTGCCAGTGCCACTGCCATATTTCATTGACTGTCACGCTTTTGCTGCTTGTGACCCTGTGACAGCCTTCTCCCAGGCTTTTCCCTGTGCTGGAGATTTACCTACCCACTGCACATGAGCAATTTGTCTGGGGCATGTGAGAGAGATCTGCTTTCCCAACGTTAGCCAACCTGACTTGAAGCGCTGGACAAGTGGACGCTTTGTAAAGTGTGGAAATTGCTCAGATTTATCTTTGACAGTCATTGTGTTGGCTAACATGTGAACTCTGCTTGGCCAGGCTTAACTCCTCCTGCCTACCTTCCTCTGAACTTTGTGTATTGTTAAAGCTGTCTGACCCATCACATAATGGGTTTTATTTGAAGATGTAAATGCCTTGCTTACATTAATCCTTGAAGGTTGGGGATGGTAGAAACGGACACCAGTTCAAAAGAATCTGTCGCATTTTAACTAATCTTTACGTGTGCCTTTGCCCTACATCCTTTCTTGTTTTTTTTTTTTTTTTTTGTACTTGCACTGCAGGAGAGCTATTTGTGTCATGAATTATTTCACGGGCTGCTTAAGCCCAGCTCAAGAAAGTGACAGACAAAAACTCTGGATTTTTGAGCTGAAAAATGTATCGGTGAAAGAATGTGGGTGGGTGCCTCCTGACTCTACCACAAGTCACGTTAGTCATACGAAACAATTATCGCCAAAGGGGGGGTAAAAGAAGCTAAACCCCTACAAAGTTTTCAAGAATGAAATGAAATGTTTGCCACAGGGGGTTATAACCATCCGAGTGACTCATGCTGTTTTACGTTTTTCTTCCTCTGTAGAAAATGCGTCTTATCCATCATATCTTATAAGTTTGTCTTGTCCTTTCAGTCCTCAGCTTCAACTCCCACCTGTCGTTTTTCTTTTTCCCAGCGAGCCTGACTATAACAAGTTTAAATGATACTAAGTATATTTCCCCTTGTTTGTTTTTATCACAGGCTGGACATAAAGAGAAGAGCGATGCCCTGAACATGGCCATCGACAGGATGACTAAGAAGACCCGTGACCTGCGTAGACAGGTCTGTTCACCTTGGAGTGCACAGAATCACATTTATTTTGATTATAGGTGTCAACGAGAATACTTTACGTCCTTCTCCTTAATAATATATCATGACTGTCTCTCTTTAGATGCATGTTGTTTACATTACGTTTTAAAAATAAATATACCAAACCCAGGTGCTCTGAGTGATCAAACACTAGCTAAGGGTTTGTGTTTGCGTATTTATCATTTCAGCTGCGGAAGGCTGTGATGGACCACGTGTCGGATTCTTTTCTGGAGACCAATGTTCCACTGCTGGTATTGATCGAGGCTGCCAAGAATGGTAATGAAAAGGAGGTGAAGGAATATGCCCAAGTTTTCCGTGAGCACGCCAACAAACTGATTGAGGTAGGCACCTGTTTTCTGCTCCATAAAGTGCCAATTACTGTCCCTCGTCTGTTGCAGATTTTAAATTCTGGAATTGTTTCAAAACAAATGATGGAACATTATTTGTACTCTTCCAGACTAGCTATTCTTTTGTTTAACATGGCATCTCGAAGAGAGCACACATGATTGGTGATTGTAGGTTTGTTGTCTTTAAGACGTTTGTTGACATTTTTCATTAATAAATCAGATAAGCTCTTTAGGGGCTTTATGGCAGAAGTCTGTGTTGAAATGCACAGACCAATCCTGATCCAAAATTGATTTTGTGCGCTGGATCTGACTTGTTTTTGTAGTATTTGTCACGAACATGAAACAAAATGCGAGATCTTTTGCCAGACTAAATTAAATGAAGAGATGAGTCAGGATAGACAGTCTAAATGATTATAGTGCTCGACCACTGAGTTGATCTAATTTTTGTTTTAAACTTTCATATTTTAGGATGCCGTGCTTGAAAGGGGATGATTTAAGAGGCTCTGCTTCTCCGAGAGGGTTTTAGTATGCTGACAGCATGCTTGAACATGCTGCAGAAAAGTTGCATCTCTAAATTCATCCCCATCAAAGCATCGCTTTTGTAACAAATTTGCCGCCTTCAACAGCTTTCAAGACAATTACTGTCAGACTTCAAATCACTTGCTGTGAGCAACGTTTCCATTATTATGCATAATCTGTAGATACTGTGAGAGCTATGATAGATCTGTGCAATAGAAGTTTTTAAATATTTAGCCTTATTTGTTAGATCATTAGATATTTGTAGGATTTCTGTCAGTTCCCTTATTGATGAGCCGCACCCTCCACTTTGAGCCTGAAACATTCTAATTATACCAGATACTAGATGAGTTTCTGGTTTGAGAGTAAAAAATAGCTTTACAAATCACTAATTAAAAGTGCCTTATGCCACCCACAAAACAGAAAAAAATGGAAGCTGTCACTTCCGCAAGTAGTTAGTACACACTTGAAGCAGATAAACTTTCCATTCTGATTCCAACATGCAAGCTGATGTGAAAACGGAATAAATTTTAATCGATAGTCAGCACCATCACTATTTATGTGGGAATGCATCTGAAGTCTCTCTGTCATGACTGCTTGATCCAAGCGAGCGTGTCACAGCCCTTTTATCTTTTATGCTTCATATTTTTTTGTGGAGTGTCAGACAGGAGTCAAACTTGCACTTTATAGTGCGGGACAAATGCAGTAAGGCTGCTGGGTTTACAATGCCGCAGCCAGGGAATCACTGCATTTGTATGGGCAGTCACAACTGTGAATCACATTTTAAGCTCAGCCAAAGAGTGAAACTCCTCCGAGCCCAAGGTTAAGTGTTGCCTCGGTGGGGAAATGCGAAACAGCTGGATATCCGGTGTCTTATTGATGGACTTCACGAGAAATCTGCATTGTCGTGTCTGTTTGCGGTGACCGTATTCATGTCCGATAAATAGGCCGTCTCTCTCGTGGCGTTTTATTTTCCAGATAGATATTTTTCATGCTGAATCACTGGGGGCTTTATATCTCATGCTCGCATTGGCAGGGCCAGTGACAAGCTGACAGAAATGTTAGCTATCCTCATTAGTTTTTCAAATCTGTTCATCTTAGTCCCTGTGGTAACACGTCATCCACCGACATTTCAGAGTGACCTCTCCCCACAGGGGGCAGGCCCGGCCCTCGTGTGACACGCTGCGTACAGGGGAAGACTGGTGAAGGAAATCAAAGTGAAGGGAAAAGGAGGGGTAATGAGTAAAAGCCTCAGAGTCTCACTAGGGGCTAAAGATAGTCGAAGCACAACACGTCTCCAAAAAGTCACATCCGTCTGCATCTCTCTAACATGTTTTTCATTGCCTTGATTTGACACCAGCCAGTGGTCACACCATATGGATTCCGACCTTAATCCAAACATGGATTACATGAACAAAGCGTGGGCTCATTTTGATAATTGCATCTGAGGAGCGTTTACAAATGATTGTGGTTTGTGTACTTCCCTCACTTGTGCCAAGGCATGGTCTGTTTTTGTCTTTGAATGTTAAATGCAGTTGCTATCTACTCATATTTTATCAAATTGTTTGGATGATGTGTGTGAAAGTATTTTGCACCTCTGAGACTGCACAGGTAGGGAACTTTATTGAAACTATAAACAGCTATAATTAGACTGACATTTATAGACATTTTATTTTATATTACTTTAACAACAACATTGACAATAATGACCGTTGTTTATTAAGGCAGCAAAATTAATAAAAAGACAGACTTTGTGCCTAAAAACACCTATACCGGTAAAACGACACTAACTCGCAGCTTCTCGTGATTTATTTCTTTAGTATAAAAAAAATTATTAATGCACTAAGCCTGCATTCCAGCTGTGTTGAGGGTCAGCTTATGCGTGACCTTGTGTTGTCTGCTTTGTATGGTGGAGGGAAGGTGGAGGGGTTTTGAATATGTAGGTTATTAGGCGAAAAAAAACTGCATTGTCTGAAATAGCTGGAGCATCTCACTCCTGGTTGGTATCCAGTCTGTTGGCAAGAAAATTTATTCATGTGCATTAGGGATTTTTCCTGCATTCATGTACTTGCCTTCTGTTACAAAACGAACACGGAGGGTTGAAACGATGTGCCATATATGGGAATTCCTCTGTTTGCCGGTGGCTTTCATCACTAAGTACGGTCTAATATATTTTTGACAGGCAGGGAAGGCGTGCCTTGCAGCAAGAGATGGTTGCAGAAGGGAAATTATTTTAACCTCTCTTAACTCTGTGCTTGGATTGGCTCTTGTCCTTCAGTATGGCTAAATAATGACCCTGAACGTTTATTATGCTGGACATAAAAAATGAAAATAAGAAATGACTGAAAGTGCAAGTATGCATGTAAAGTGTTTTTTCAGTTCTTAAAGAAGTCATGGCATAGCCTCAAGTGTCCCACGGATTTTATGAAATGTTTTTATAAAGCCATACCATTCATTTATAGTGTATTCACAATGGACCTTTCTACAGATGATAATCTTTAACACACACACACACACACACACTAGGGCTGTCAAAAGAATTTTCGAATTTCGAATATTCGTCAAATTTCCAATAAAAATCCACATGCTACGTAATTATATATGGTTTATAAACTTTTTTTTTTTTAAACATTATGCACTTTTTTCAAAGATAGTCTTATTTTTATTGCTCTGAAGAAACGTGCATTAGTAATATTTTGCTGGGTGCGCCCTCTTGTGGCCTCAGGAGAGAAGCCAAAGGCTTTTTTCCCCCTAACAAAAATTATGCCTTTTAAATTTGAATGTAATTCAAATATTGATAATATTTTAGTACAAAATTCGAATTTCATTTTTCAGCCAATTTGACAGCCCTAACACATACACGCGCGTGCGCGCATACTGTAATTCTAAAATTTGGGATCAGGATTTTTGCACAACTGTTTCCACCACTGATAATAAATCAGCATATAAGATTGATTTCTGAACGATCATGAAATTCATCTCTATTTTAAAGCGTATAAAAAAAGGAAACCATTATTTTAAATTGTTGTAATATATCACAATATTACTGTTTTTTTCCCCCTGCATTTTTGATCAAATAAATGCAGCCTTGATGAGCATAAAAAAAACTTCTTTAAAAAAAAACACTATTGCTAATCTCAGACTTTTTCATGGCAGAGTGTGTGTGTCTGTGTAGTTATAATTATGAGATTATTCTTTAAATGATAACCTGCTTTTACAAATGTGGCCCACTTTCCATAAACAAGTGAGATTTATAGTGTAATGTTGTTGTTTTTTCTTGCTCCGTTTAGAGTTTAAATATGGATGTAGTTATTGCTGTAGGGAGGCCATTTAATTTGCAGTACAGTGAAGCATCCATGGCTACAACAGGAATGGAACTGCAGCCAACTCTTCCCTCCCCTCTCTATCTTTCTACTCCTGCAGAAGGCATGAAGTCGACACCCTCCAAGAGCTGTAAAAAGTGCCAGCTATGTATCTCCTCATCTCTCTCTCTCTCTCTCTCTCTCTCTCTCTCTCTCTCTCTCTCTCTCTCTCTCAATAGTGTTCTCAGATACCACCGTTCATTCAAATATTTTCTTTTATAGAGACTTTTTGCATTGCAGTCAGCACCGTTGGAGACCCTCCTGGCAACCTACATATATCCCAAGAGTACTCCACTGTTACCTATTTGTTAATTTCCCTTTTTTCCCCCATTTTGAAAGCCACTTATATTGACTTTGAACTTCTGAGCTTGCAGGAAGAGCAGGAGCTTGGCTGTGAGTGTCAGTTCTTGGTTGCAGAAACACAGTGGTGGTTCGGTTTTTATACCATGAAGTGCATCATTCCTGAAGCGGGATAAAAATAGAACAAGCTTAGTTTTATTGCCTCAAGGCCTTGTTCTCAAAGGTTCCTGGCTGCTCAAGGAACACTGAGATTGTGCAGGGACTAAACTACATGTGCGACAGAAAATGAGAGGGAGACAGGAAGCACGAAAGGAGAGAGAGAGAAGACCAAAATGAGTGTTGCAGTTTAAGAAATGTCAGCTTTTCATAATTTACTCCATAGTAGTTCATTTGTTTTCGTTTTACACACTTATCTTGTATTTTGTTTTAAATGCAAAATGAATGCAATATTGAGCTGTTTAAGGGGCAGTTCATACTGAATGTGTTTTTGCATTTAGAAAAGCTAAATGTGCAGAGTACAATGAAACTGAACAAAACACAGCTTTATAAAACGCTGTTCATACCATTTAAACTTTGATCATGTAAATATGATAGACGCAATGAGTTAAACAACATATAACAGTAGGAAGAAAAGATAGGCATGTTCCATGCGGTGTCACATAATGTATTGAGGCACTGAACTCTTAACGTGAGTCATGCAAACAGCTATATATATTCCATATATAAAGGCTTTTTTTTCTTCATGAACCTTAAAAATGGCTGTTGCCATGATTTATTTTTTTCCTCTGAATCTAGCACACATTTCCAGTTTATCTGTGTGGGAAGATCTACCGACCAATGTGATAAGACTCATAATTTACCTGAAGAGGAAATGAGAATCAGCTCACAATGAACATTTGTTCCGCAACCTGAAACTGCTTGACATTTAGCTGCAAATGAGCCCTGCAGAAGTCTTCAATGAAGTTTTGTTTGTCAGTTCCTCATTTTGAACTTTAGCAACAGAGAGTCCATCCACTCTACTGCATTCTGTATGTGCTAGGCAGCTTGTATAAGAACAAACTCACCCCTTGGTTGACCCAGCGGTGCCACAGAAGGGTGAGATACCAGCTGCACTGATGGGATGTTACTGCAAGAAAGAACAGCCTCAGGAAGAGGATGGGTACTTGAATGGAAATGACTCTGAAATTATGCAGAGCTGCAAGCTATTGATTGACATTTTGATTGTTGCAGGTCAAACTAGTTAGTGTTAGACTTGCTTAAATCAGAGATGCAATTAAAATGCATTTGTCGTAACACTCTCAAACAAAAATTGGAAACTAGTCTATTTACAGTAGGAAATGCATTGGGCAAATAAAAAGTGCATAATAAATTGTTGTAATTGTAATGGATAATTGAATCATTTTTTTAACCAAAAAATTGTACAGAATTCTTTAATGTAATTCTTTATTCATTTTTATTCATTTATTTAGCTGGTCCAGCAGTAATTATTACAAAACGTGAATAGAATGCCATCATGAGCTTATTACAAGGGGGAAAGAATCCCCCGGGCAAGTTTGGTGTTAACTGCTTTGCTCTCAGGCACCATGGTAATGGTCAAGGATCGCTTCCCCGCAGGGATCGAATCAGCAGCCTTCCGGTTGCAATCTTCCAGAGTGGCCAATAGATATGCAATCTAGTGGCCCTTAGGACATGTTTTAAGATGTTTCATGTCAAGCGGCTTGTGTATCATAGTTACTGTATTAACATAGGTGGGCTTGAGATTCTCCACTGACCACTGGAGACAACCCCCCCCCAACCCAGGTACTGTGGATTCTAAACAGAAGAGATTTAGCCCCTAAACGCTATTGCACATACTGAAGTGCTCCTTGTTCAAAGTGTTGGCATGTATACGTGTTTTTAATGCTTGACTAGTGTGTTTGCTAATGGCACCCTGCTGTTCGAGAGATTCCCAGTATGGTGCTTAACGGAGGGAGAGCGAGCGGAAGAGCGTCGGCTGCGGTACTCCTGTAGTCAGTGGGGCGTTTTCTGTGACTGCGCTGAGCTCTGTTCACATTTACACTCCACTTGGTTCTGGATTTCCCATTCCTGGCACAGCCAATTCTCGCACATTATGATAAGGTAGAGTAACTCCGAGCAGTCCCGCTAAACAAATATGAATGAAACTCCTTGGTAACATTTAATTAAAACGACTCCCGCCTTAAGTAATGAAGCTACTCGGCAATGTGCCGTGCTTACTTCGCTGTACGGAGGTGCTTGCGCAGCCAAAGCGAGGCAGCGGAACCCTAAAAATCTAATTTCTTGCCTCAGAAAACTGCCCGCTGCAAATAGATGCAAATAACGTCTGTTTGCAGAGAATGTTTGGCGAATCGTGAGTAAGGAGGGAGATTTGTGGGTCAAAATGACCATTTACTCTATAACATTAGAAACATCAGCAACAGGCAGTGGGTTTGCTTGCCTCAGCACTCTGGATTTCAGCGGCTCGTGGAGTTTCTGAAAGTGTCAGGAATATTTGCCTCTCTCCCTTTCCTGAGCTAACAGCTGCCTGGCAGAACGGTGATTTAATCATCTCCAGGAACCACTCCCTGACACTGTCAGCCATCATCCTGTGAATTATATGAAATATATTCCCTATGTGGGGAGGCGACCAGACCTCAATTTCAGGCTTTGCTTTTGTTTTGACTGAATCCTCTGGGGCTCTTTTTTCTTGCTGTATTATTTTACCATTTTATCAAATAATCAGATCAACAGCTGACAGCAGGTGTGTGTTAAATTAAAACTGTTTGTTTGAGGGATGGAAAACCTAATTTTTTTTGTTCGCTGTTCATTTGTCATATGATAAAAAGCTGAATTATTTTTTTTCTGTTGTAGGTCGCTAACCTTGCATGCTCCATCTCAAACAATGAAGAGGGAGTAAAGTTGGTACGGATGGCCGCTTCTCAACTGGAAACACTTTGCCCTCAGGTACGCAGCATTTCGCAGATGCCCCTGCAGTATGTCCACTCCACCCTCACTCCACTGTGGCTTTGACTGCTTTTTAATCTGAGCTCCAATGACTATTCTTTCATCCTGGGGTTATGAAATTACATATTTTTCCATCAAAATAAACATGGTTTAATCTCAGTCATAATCTGAAACAATCGTAAATGTGTTTTGAAGGGTTGTTGTGGTGGAGGGCATGGACTCAGATAATCAATTCACGTATGTGTGTAGATGTGATTTTTGGTTCTTGTACGTCTTAAAAGCGGATTAATAGGTTGCTTGTGGTAATTGCAGGTGATTAATGCAGCCTTGGCCCTGGCTGCCAAGCCTAACAGCAAAGTGGCCCAGGATAACATGGATTTGTTTAAGGACCAGTGGGAGAAACAGGTGCGAGTGCTTACTGACGCAGTGGATGACATCACTTCCATTGACGACTTCCTCAGCGTGTCTGGTAAGCCTACGTTACAAAGTGTAAACCTGGATCTTGGCTCTTAGATAGTGTTAAAGTGATGGTTCACTTGCAAATGAAAACCATGCTCATGTACTCTACCCCTGACTTTTTGTTGGAAAAAAAAAAAGATGCTTAGCAGAATATTCATGCCATGAAATGAGAGGGGAAAAGACCAAAATTTAAATTTACTAAAAATCTTTTTTATCTGGTAGTTCTTATCTCTTTTGCCATTCCACATACACTGTGGTTCAAAAGTTTATGGTCAATAAGATTTTAAAAAAATGTTTTTGAAAAGTTTTTGTTCACCAAGTCTGCATTTATTTGACCAAAACAATAATATAGTGAAATAATTAAACTGTTTTGTACTTTAAAATATTTTAATTTGCCATTTATTTTTGTGACGGCAAAGTTGAATTTTTAGCAGCCTTTACTCCAGTCTTCAGTGTTGCATGATCCTCCAGAAATCATTCTAACATGCTGATTTGGTCTGCAAGAAAATGTAGTTTTTGTTATCAATGTTAAAAACTAGGGATGCACCGAAATGAAAATTCTTGGCCAAGCCAAACAATAAAACACTGGGCCGAAGGCCGAATACCTAACACGGTTTTTCGCATTCCCCCACATGCATTTTACCTTTTTTTTTCAGCATTGCATAAATTAAATAGCCAAAATGTTTTTTTTTCTGTTTTGCCTTGTTTTTCAAAGAAAAGGTCAATTACAAAACAACAATTAAAAAAATATTTACTTAAAACTGATTTTTTTTTTTACCAACAAATTATACCAACAAAGCTCAATTTAACTTAAAATCAATAGGTTAGTGAAATATTTCTAATTTTGGCCATTTTTGAGACCCCCTTCTTGAATCAGGCATGTTTTTTTTTTTTTTTTTTTTTTTTTTTTTACTGTACAAATAAATGCACCATTGCTGAGCAGAAGATACTTCTTACAACATTAGAAAATATTACAGATCTCTGTTTGAACACTGTGTGAATATTATAATAAACTTATTAATACAGCTGTTTTGATTATCACTATTATTGTCTAACTTTATTTTATTTTACAGAACAACAGTAAAATTACAATACTAACATTTATGAATGTTGATGAAGTTCTTCCTCTTTTCTCAGCTTTTATTTTGGCGGAAACCCACAGGAAGACCTCAGTGCTTCTTTTTGTTGACAACTGCGGATTTATAAATGATTCTCGTTACGAATTTAGGAAGATGTTTGTTGCACGTTTTGTAACATGCCTTGTAAAAATTCATAATGTTACTGAGCAACTGACGAGTAACACTGTTTCAGTGCAGAATTTCCTCGCGCTTTGGACTTTGACCCATGGCTAACAAGCAGCTAGCGCTACAAGCTCATGCAGCGCTGTTTGAATACATGCAATTCGTGCATGTTAGAAAACATAACGTTCTCCAGTTTATTTACTAATTGTTTAAAGCCATTTCGTGATTTCAATCATCATACAGTTAACCATCAAAAGCCACCCCTTCAACTTCTCATCGGAGACATGAGATGCAGCACTAAACAGTCTCTCAGTAGCTATGTTTCCATCCAACTATTTTTATGCGCATTTTGGAATATCGCATAAAAAAAACGCTGGATGGAAACGCCAAGATACGCATAAATTCTAAAAATGCGCATAAAAAACTTATGCGCACATTTGAGTAGGATAAATTTTTTATCTGATAAGAAAAAATGCGCATAAACTACGATGGAAACACATTTAC
Source organism: Tor tambroides (assembly GCA_021397915.2). NCBI lineage: Eukaryota > Metazoa > Chordata > Actinopteri > Cypriniformes > Cyprinidae > Tor > Tor tambroides. Next base: position 73,421 of record JAFVLL020040702.1, read on the forward strand.
CGAATAAATTCCTCCATGTGCATTGAAAAAGTCATGTGACTTTATGCGATATTCCAGTTTTGCGCATAAATTTGATTCGAATCTTTGGATGGAAACATTGCTACTGTCAGTGCTCGTAATGATTTTTGTATCTTTCTCCGACAGTTTTAAATGCTTCCACACTGCCGACATGTTTACTGCATTAGTGCGCGACTGTGCGCCTCTATTTGATCGCCTCATGTCATTGTTCGTTATAATTTATTCGGTCTTTTTGCTTATTCTCAGCCGAATAATTTCGGTTGCTGAACATTCGGTGCATCCCTATTAAAAACAGCTGAGCGTTTTGTGGAAACTAATATTTCTTCCTTTTTTTTTTTTTTTTTAATGATTGGAAAGTTCAAAAGAACAGCATTTAATTTATGCATTGGTTTTACTGTCACTTTTGTTTTGATTTCTTTCCAAAAATCTTGGTGCATTGTTACTTTAGTATCTAAACAATATTGTCTGTTTCATACATTTCATTTGTAAGTGTTTAAACACTTTCTGACAGTATTCTTCAGCAATAGCACAACTTCACCAGAATGTCATAAAGAACAAGCTTTTTAAACTGCGAGGAATGATTTTAGCCTATTTCAATCTAATGATAGGCTGCTTGGCTCTTGTCTGTTTGTACCAGACCCATAATAGCTTCATGCAGAAGAGGTGAAAAGCCTTTACACCTACATCTCTATCAGCAACTGATGACACGGGTCACTTCCGATCATGGGTCGTTTAGTGGCCACGTTTAAAGAAGTTCATTAGCTTCTCAGGAGCAGACGAAAGCTCTTGAGTGTCAATTCTCTCTTGTGGAGTTGACATTCAATCACGAATGTTAAAGACTTACCATCCCCCTGTCAGACGTGGCCTTTAAGAGTTCTTGTTAAGCTGTAGGCTGACTGACTGCTTTCACCTCCTCTCAAGGACAGATTACAGTTTACCATGTTGATTTGCATTTCCCAGACACCCATTACTAAACTGTCTGAGTGTGTTTAATCTTTTTTTCATCCGCCCTTGTGGTTCCCTTTAATGTTCTTAAGTCAGGGACAATGTAAATACAGCATGAAGGATGAGGATTTCCTGTCTTCATGCTTTGCATTGTGGTTAGCTCTGTACATTCTCCAGTGTTCTTTCCTTAGTTAGTTAGTTATTTTAAACATGGTCTTCTCTTGTGAATTTCTCTTTCTTTTTGCTTTAGAAAATCACATTCTGGAGGATGTTAACAAGTGTGTCATCGCTCTGCAAGAGAAGGATGTCGATGGCCTGGATCGCACCGCTGGAGCCATTCGAGGTAGAGCTGCCCGTGTGGTCCATGTGGTCACATCTGAGATGGACAACTATGAACCTGGTGTCTACACGGAGAAAGTTCTGGAAGCCACCAAGCTTCTCACTGATACAGGTATAAACCAGAGCACTATAGACCTGAAATTATTCGTTTCGCCATAAATGTCTGTAGCTACAGCCAGTTTTTATGTAAAATAAGCCAAAATCTGTTGTTTTTGTAGTAGCAGTCATGGAAAAGGATATATGTATCAACAACATTTAATAAGAAACAAATAATGCTGCTAAAATCATAACTCCTAACCAGAATTGTGGGTGCAGTAATACAAATGTTAATTTATTGTCTAAAGCTGCTTCGAACATGCTTCATCCAGTCTTAACTTAGTCAGAACTGTCCATTTAACATTATTTTTGGCGATTGCATTGGTGTATGTGTGATTAATTTCTATTTAAAATCCATTGTTCTTGTTTAATGTCTGAAAATGCTGCACAGGCATCCAAAAATAGCGCTGCTGCCATCTTGGCCAGAATTTCCTTGAGTGGGTTTGTAGGGTGTTGGTACAAGACTGCTGATTTTAAAATAAAAGTAACTTTATCTACTTCCTCGCAAGGTTGTGAAACATGGCCATGGCTGAAAGTGCTGTCTAAATAGGCAGCTCACTCAAGTTTTGAGACACTGCCTGTGACCAGTGTCTGCACTCTAGCTTTATTAGAAAGATAAAGCATACTATTACTCTTTTCTGGTTGATAAAAGAGTATTACTTTCATGTGCAGTTACATAATAGCATTCGGATGCCTTCAGGAACCTTTTTAAGACTAAAATTACAGAGATATTACAGAGATGGTTTGTTCCTCTGGGAGAAAAGCGTAAGATTTTCCCGTTCATTTGCGGACTTTCTCTTGGGAAATGCTATGTCACATTTTGTGTACTTTGTTCAGCCTTGCACTAAAACAAATAGCTGGGCCATATTGGCAAAGAAGAGGATGTTATGTCATTAACGATTGCTTTAATTACTGTTAAACCTCATGCCCTATAAGCCTAAAGGCTTACCAAAAACCTTTTGTTAATGCAAATTCCAACTATTCTCTTTTTTCCAACATACGTCGTCTTATTCAATCTCTTTTTGCTACTGTACTCCCCAACGCAGCCCTAAATTGTGAAAGAGAATGAGTATTAATGTAGATGTGTTCAGCGCCTATAGGGAGGGACTATTATTTTTTGGCGGGCGGTGGTGCATGGCTGGAGGGCCGGCTTCAAGAAGTGGTTGGGCAAACTGCTATAGATCATGCTGAATCAGGTGAATGAGCCAACCGAATTTTGTGAAGGTTTGGTCTCACATGGCCCAGTCTAAATACGTATCCCTAGTGCTTGTTCAGCCCAAAATTTAGCATGAAATGCAGCAGAGATAAACTAGAGCAGAAACCATATTCTAGCCATGAAAGCTTTTTGCAATCACCATCTCAATCCAGTTACATTTTTTAACAGCCAGTCTGTTTGTTTGGTTTACTACTCAACTTTTAATTTGGTTCATTAAGCACAAAGCTCTAAATGTGGTCTCCAAGCCGGATGGTATTCATTTGTGTTGCATACACTCAATGTCATTTAAATACCCTCTGGGAATAAACTGGTAAATGCCATCCACAAAACACATAGGAAGCAACCCTCTGGTCTCTGGTTCCTATAGCCTTAGAATGCAGAGAGAGTTTGTGTGGCTTTGAGGTCTTGCTGCCACCTGTCTTGTGATTGATTCATTTAAGGGTGCCTCTGGATTAAGTGTACTCATCTGCCGTTCTCGCAGTGAAGTAAAGCCTGATTAAAAGTTGCCTTGAGCAGTCATTAAAATCCAGCAGCACATCCACCATGAATTTCTGCGTTTACTCAGCTCTGTTTCAGGCGTTCCAAGTTAGATATGGGGGGGGGGGATGTCGATTCAATTCAAATCTAATTTGAATTATGTATTTCTACAGGTGCAATGTCTTGATTGAATTGTACTTCAGCTCTCTTATATTTGCTGAGTTGAAACGGAATTGTTTCCAGCAAAATTAATCTTTTTTTTTTTTTTTCTCCTCTTAGTTTACTGTTTCTGACCTTGCTGTTTGTCCTTTCTGTGTGTGTTTGTGTGTATTTACAGTGATGCCACGTTTCACTGAGCAGATAGAGGCAGCCGTGGAAGCTCTCAGTGCCAACCCAAGCCAGCCAGTGGATGAGAATGAGTTCATTGATGCCTCGCGTCTGGTATATGATGGCGTGAGGGACATCAGGAAGGCGGTGCTTATGATCAGGGTGAGCAGAAGCCTTTAAATAGAAAAAAAAATTCTCTTCCAAATATTAAAAGGTTTACCTAAAAAATTTCTTATCAGGTTCTTGAAAACACTTGTTAGATTGTAGGCAAAACAAAAAAAAAAGAAAAAAAAATTGAGTAATTTTTCATCTATTCTTTTAAAAGAGCAGTTTAAAGAGTTTATTACTTTAACTATGCCACCCACACAGGTTTCCAGTGCATTCTGAATTTTATGACCTTCCATGTGCTTTTTAGCACTTTCATTTTTTTCCCCCCTCATAAGAGCTCGTAATATTGAGGTAAACTCCAATTAGGTATATCAAAACTCATTCGGAATTAGAGGGAAGAAGAGGGAAGGGTTAATTGGTGGTTTGCTCTGTGAGGATATATATAACTCATAATAATACTGCACTTAAACTGAACGTGTGTGAGAGGGGGGAAAAAAAAGAAAAGCCTGGTGTGCATATATGTGGTGCTTTATTAGAAACTAATGGTGAATTTGTTTTGGGCAAATGGTAACCTAATTGAACAGATTTCCCTCTCCATGTGCACTATTACTGGAGCTGTAGTTGTCTGAGGGTTAATGGTCTTTCCCTGAGCTGAACTGTAACATTGGACAGATGGTTGCTAGCTTGCAGTGAAGCGTTAGCTAACAGTCTGACAATAAGCAGACAACAGTCCGCTCCTGCCGTGCGGGGAAACGCACAGACCCTTCACTCCACTTCGCCGAAACAACTAGGTTAAAGGCGTTAATTGAGGCAAATATCGTCTTTCGTAGTTCCAGACTAACGAGTTTTCAATTAATTGCGAAGATAATGTACACTGAATTTGAATAATTGACTCATGAGGAAGTGTTGGAATGTATTAGCGCCTTTAGTTAAAGCAAAGAGTGCGGTCACGACCCGGATAATGAAGCTGGAGTAGCATTCGATTAAAAGGCCTCCGGAAATTGGGCGGCAAATACAGGCACTTGTATATTTGCTATTGATAAGTGATCGCATTATATTTCTTTGCCTCCTTTTGTACGTGCATATTTTGTTTGAATACATCCACCAACCCTCTCTTTTCAAATGTCAAGTAGCGAGACTATTCGCATCGACTCACTAGTTTGACGTAGAAGAAACTATCTGACTTGTACCGAAATGTTCATTAATAACAGAGGGCTTAAATTAGAATAAACACAAAATTAGATGGGGAATCCATTACGTTTTATTTGCATTATAATACACAATTGATTTTTTAGAAAGGGGATTTAATTAGCATTTTCCCCTTTATTTTCAAATCCTAGGAGAGCTGTAGTGCCTCATTCATTTTCCACTTCAGATATCCTCCTCTAGTTATCTAGATTGATTCAACGGTTAAAACAAAAGGCCCTTTGGCAGACAGAATCTACTTGTTTGCTGTTGGTTTAACATGAGTGTTGAACATGCCCCCAATGCTGAAACGCTTTATGCCTGCATCGAGTCGAAAGGAGAGGCGTGATCTTTGCTATCTTGTTTTGTTCCTTTCTGACCGTATAGTATTTTTAAATGCTTCAGGGCCCTTGTTCTGAGACGACTCGTCCAAACCGATAAGAAAACCGCCCAAAGGTCTGGTGATTGCTGGAGTTTGTTAGAGAGCACTGTTTTAATGGATCCTGCAGACATTGAGATAACCAAAAAAAAAAAGTACCTTAATGTTTGACTTTCAAGTTGCTTTCCCTCCACACGCACGCCATGTCAAGCTCATACATTTAGACAGAGCTTGAGTGCTACCCAATCAGCCAACACTAGTGCCCAGTGGGCATCAACCCCTCCGCTGCACGGGAAATCCTCGATCGGAAGAGACAAGTGTGCGGCTTAGGCTACTTAAGATGGACAGAGTCTTTAACCACGGTAAGTACTGCACTTGTAGTCCTCGCCGACCGGCCGTCACCTAATATTTGACAGGCAGGCAGCCAGCCCTCGACTCCTCTGTTGAGGGGATGTCACTGGTACTAATGGCCCTTCCGTAGCACAGATCCTCATAGCTGCCGAGCGATTTACTGTAGCCTGCAAAGGCACCTCAGCTTACCTACACTGCTTCAGGCGTCTCAGGCTGTTTATTCAAATGCCTCCTCACTACTGCCCTAGTTTATAGATGTGATGCATTCTCTTGGATGGCAAGGTAGATATTTTGGAGCTGTCTGTGGTTCCTATTGCTCGGCTCATGGTAGATCTACACAAGCAACTGGGGTTGTGCGAAGTTTAGAATTCCCAATTGGCTTCCTTGTAGTTCATAGGTTAGAATTTAAATTTAATGGATGGCATCACACAGGAATTGGAGTTGACAGGAAGATAAATTTATGGAATTGAAATTCAGGAGATGTAATGCGTTCTAGGAATTGAAAAGTTGTTGTTATTATAAAGTCAACCTGGTTGACAAAGTTAATTTATTAAATGTCATGAAATATAAAAATTAAATGCACATTTTAAATAGAAGCTTCTATCCACAGTACTGTTCAAAAGTTCAGCAAGATATAAAGTTTTGGCTCACCCAGGCTGCATTTATTTGATCAAAATAACTGTAATATTGTAAAATATTATTACAACTTTGGTTTTAATACATTTTTAAATGTAATTTATTCTTCTGATTGCAAAGCTGGAGTTTTAGCAGCCACCACTCCATTGCATGATTCTTTAGAAATCATTCCGATGCTCAAGAAACAGTGAAATATTTTTGTGGAAACCATTTTTTTTTTTTTTTTTTTTTTTTTTTTTTTTTTTTGAATAGAAAGTTCAATTGCAGGGTGTTTATTTGTAATAGAAATTTTAATTTGTTCCAAAAAAAAAGAATACATTCACAGTCCTAATGTCTTAAAATTTGAATTAGTGTTTGTTTTACTACTTTACATTTTAAATTCAGGAGTTAAATAAGATTTCAGAAGGTATATTCACAACCCTGCTAGCAACAAGTAGTAATTTAAAACTTTAGCACTGTGTTCTCTAAATAAAGCAAAACTTGTTTATGAGATGAGCCTGGGCACTTCTAAACCATCGTCCACACCTTGACTGACTTTGTTTGGCCTGGATGTTGTTTTGATGTCATCTTCAGCAGGCAGAGTTTTGGGATGCTTGAGGTGTCTATTATTGGAGCAGCTGCGTCGTGAGCCAGTCAGAATCTCCTCATAAATGTATTGTACAGACAGTCGGATAAGCACGGCTTGCAGCACTGGCGAAATAATACATCCGTATCTTCTCACATCTCGTCCTTTCTCCTATCAAGCTGAAATGCATTTTCTTGTCAGTGAGGGCTCTTCCCCCCTGCCACCCCTCCCCATTCTCCACCATTTCCCTCTGCAAACAGGTCCCTCTGCTCACAAGTGCATACTAATAGAGCAGTAGAGTTAAAAGAGGCATGTTTGGCATTCAGTGCAGGGATTAGAGAGAAAGAGAGTTAGTTCAGTTCAGTACAGGGAAAACGTGGCGCACCCGCTGCATTGGTGCACCAGATCATTCTGTTTCTCTTTACAGCAGACGAGTAGAAACATCTTACTGCTAAAACTTCCAACATTACATTTTCACTTTAAAAATGCATAGGTAGGTTTTGTATGCATAGGGTGATTGCTAAGGAAAGTGTCACCACTATAATTGCTCATACTTTGGGGTTGGTGTTTATTCAAATTACTTATGCCAAGTGTTAAGCTTCAAGACATCACCTTTTGTTGCATTGAAAGGAGGTACTCGGACCTCTCCAGGTAGTAGAATATTGTTAGACCACATAGCAACATGTTAAAAACTGCTCACATCATGTAAACAACCTCTTAGAAGAGGTAATCATCCACAACTTATCAGTATTGAGTGGCATCACTCATTTTGAAAATGTCGCATTTTATTTACAATATGAGAAAGGTGTTAAAGAATTTAAAACAACTTGCCCGTGCGAACTTTCCAGACAAGAAGAACAGCAATGCCAAGTGGCATCAGAATGTTTGCTAACAGTATACCAAGGCAAAGGTATTTCGTGCTACTTTTTAACTCAACAGGAAAGAACTTTGCTGAGAGTATATTGGGGCCTTAAGATTTTGCTGCAGTTTGTAAGTGACTTGAGATGTTGAAAGAGCTTGCTAATGCTTTTCTATATCTCTCCCCACTCCTATGCTTTTCTTTTCCCCCACAGACCCCAGAGGAACTGGACGACTCTGACTTTGAGACGGAAGACTTTGATTCTCGTAGCAGGACCAGCGTGCAGACGGAAGATGATCAGCTCATCGCCGGACAGAGCGCTCGGGTGAGAGTTGGGGCTTTTGTAGTTCAGAGCTTTGGTTTCATGGTCGACCAGTTTATGGAGCCACTTAGGGATGTCAAAAGGTGTCCAACTCGATCCTAAAATTAGATTCCTTTGTAGATACTTGTATGGAATCTGTCCAGGGACGTAGTAATTTCCATCTTTTTCAGTGTTTCTATAATAAAACTTTATCACAGTCTATTTAAAGAGTCGTAGACAGCGTTGCGAGGTGCTAAATGCTCTATTCGCAGGTCAGATTTGCAGCATCACGGCCAAATCCACCTTTGCTTCACTGTTAAGCTCCAATAGCACAGGAACTCTGAATCAGTGTTTTTAAGATTCTGCACTGATTTGATGTCAACAGCGCTCCTGATGTTGCCACCAGCGAAACAGACATCAAACCTCGCCCCCTCTCTACCTCCATTCCTCCTCCCTCTCTCACCCCCTCCCTTCACATCCTCCTCTGTTGCCTTGGTAATGCTTATGAAAATCCATCCCTACATAGCTGGAAGGAACAGTGAATATATATATTTTTTTTATTATTATTTTGTTATTAGTTTGAATATATTCTCTAGTCCACAGCTGTGGTGATGGTAGACACTGCTGATGATTGGCATCCTGTTTTCCTTTTAAAATTCAGTGTTGTGAGAGAGAGGTAACGGGAACCAAGTTGTGTTTGGGGATCTTGTTAGTAAGAGTGCTAGCTTTTCCTGTGAGCACTTCTTCCGAGTTCCTTGTGTGACAGCAGAAATGGAAAGCAATATATGGCCCAAATTTTTTTGTTTGCTTGTAAATGCATTTTAAAATTTTGCATTTTCTTTTGTCAATAAGAATTGTTCCTGGTCGTGTAAGGCTGTCATCTATTCATATTTACATCCGCTGTGCTGGTCGCATATTCTTTGTTCCCCAAGCTTGCCCGTATATAATTACAGACCTCTCGCCCTCCTTTTCCATAGTGATGCGAGCGTGTTGATGAAAACTAAAAAAAATAACAAAAAATATTCAGCTCTAATCGTCTAGGGGATGGCAGGAGACTTTAAGAGCTCAAGACTTGAACAGAAAGCTTTTGTTAAAGATAAAAGCGTTGCAGAAGACTTACATTTTCCGTTGAACCTTGTTGCTGGGGAAGCGAGTAGTATTTTTATTTAGAGAGTTGTAGAAAACGGGGCAGTGGAGGTTGTGCTTGAGTGAGAATGTGATTATATAAGTCTGTAATCACTGTCCAGCCTCCTGTTCCACCCCCCCAGAGGCTTTTGATTTAGTCCCCAGCTCCAGTGGGAATCCCAGTCACTAATGTACTAATGTGTGCTACGTTTGTGCCGGTGCTCCAAATTTAAGGAGAAAATTGAGTTTATGAGGCCGAAAAATTGAATTGTTTGTAAGAATTTATGCACTACTGTGCTTTGGAGTAGTTTTATGTTCTGGAAATATTTGAAATATGGTTCTATTATGCTCACCAAGGATGCATTTATTTGTTAAAATACAGTAAAAACAGTAATATTGAAAAATATTACATACAGTGTTCCCATGCTTCTTGAAAGTACTTGAATTTCAGACACAAGGATTCAAGGCCTGGAAAGTACTTCAAAACAAACATAGGTCCTTGAAAGTGATTGAATTAAATTTGAAAAATTTTATGGCGCTATTTCAAAAATTGTCCTATATGTGCGGTCAAAGACAGAAGGAAACGGCACTAATGAGTGGGGGTGGGGTAGCGCGAAAAAAAAACTTAGCGTATGTGTTGATGCACAGCCTAGAGCCCTGCGCAGGACAGTATTCTTAAGTCCGCTCCCACCGAATTTCTGACCATTACCACCCACTCCCTCAACGTGTGTGTCCCACTCCCACAAAGATTCTAATATTGTATATAATTTTCGCACATCAGGGAGCCGCTTTCAATATATCTTGTCAGAAGACAAGGAAATATTGTTGCGCTCAGATGAAGGCTAATTGTAAGTCCAGGTGCGTAAAAACCAATAAAGTATAAAGGAGACTGTAGATGGTTCGCACTCTGAAAAACTAGACAAGGTCCTTAACAAAAAGAATCAATAATTTTAATAGAGCAAGAGCAGACGTTACAGCCATCCAGCTATTCTCAATGCTCATATGAATCAACACCAGACATGCAGTCAATTAGTACTCAGTAGATAATCAAGAAATAAGTAACGTGCAATGGGAGGGGCTTCAGGCCAAACCCAGAGGGCAAGTAGACACACAATTCTTTTTATAGAAAAGTTAACAATATTTATCTCTAAAAGAGAATAAAAATATTTACAAAAAACATGAATAGTTTATCTCTTCATTCATCCCTTTCGGGAAAAGACTGAGTTCAAAATAAAAGATTCTCTCATATAACAGTTTTTGTCTAGATCACCACCTCTCCTTTTAGGCAAAAACTCTTCGATGCCCAAGAAATTTCAGGTCAGAAATAGCATGATTAGTTAGTTGAAAATGTTGAAACAGGCAGTTGCATCACATCTCCTAATTGCACTCAAATGTTCCAAAATTCTCGTTAAGTAAGCCTGATAGTTTTGCCTACATACAACAATGGGCAAGGGCAAATCAAAATGTACACCACGTAGGTAGATTTACATGTAATCAATTGCTTGATGTTATATATCTTACGTGTGTGCGGATGTGTAAAAGACTGGGTTTAAGGTAATGTGAACAGGAAGTGCAATTTTTGCATGGAAGGCCTACTGGGCATTGAAAAGAGTACTGGAAGAGGCGTGGCAATATCAGCATGGACCAGCCTATCTCTAAGGTTTGAACTTCTAGAAAAGACACAGAGAGGCAAATTTTGAAAAAGCCCATTCAATTGATAATCACTTTTAATTATGTGCCAATGAGAATTAACAATATTTCTAATTTCTCTGCTCAAAGAACTATAGGTCAGTTTTAAAATGCAGCGGTTCTCATTTTGTTTGGAGACCAAATATGTGGGGTATTGAAATCGCATTTGAATGAGCTCTTGCTGTTCACTTTCACTTTCGATTTCGTGATCATGCGCACTCTGTGAAAAGTGAGCACATCTTACAGTTTGTGCATAATTATTAGTAACGTTGATATTCTGATCATATTTTTTTTCCAAGCACATTTTACCAATTCCAAACCACATCAATCTTAACTACTGTTAGTTTTGTATTTATTTATTTATTTATAAGTGAGATATTGTCAATGAAGGCTGGAAGTGAAAAACTCCTATTCAGGTGTGCAAAATTATTAAAGGCAAGTTTTCTTTTACAGATAAAATGAACCAAAAAATAGATTTAACTCAGACTGAAAAGTCAAAAATTATTCAAAACTAATGCAATACAGAAATTGCAAAGTTAAGGCATGACCATTGGTCAGCCAAATGCTCATTGGGTCAGCGGGGTCAGAAAAAAACAGGTGGAGAAGAAAAGACACATTAACTGCAAAAGAATTAAGAATTAATATGAAGTTAGGTGCAAAACCATCAGGAGCCATTTAGTTTCCAGCGCCACCATTTTCCAGAACTGAAACCTACCTAGAGTCTCCAGAATTACAAGGTGTCAGGTTCTCAGAGACTTTGCTTGGGTAAAAAAATCCTAAAAAATGACCCACACTTGCATGCTAAAGTGTTGTGAAATGCATGAAGACTAGAGAGATAAGTTGAGTGACTCTTGAAGGACCAGCATCACATCCTCTTGTACCACTGGTTGAAGAATTTATCTTCCAGAATCTGGCAGTAAGTTTTAGGAGCTCATTTTTAGTCAATCTCTGCAAGACAGACTTTTCAGGATAGGAGATTGACTAAAAGTGAACTCCAAAACTTACTGCAACATGGAGCTAAGAAGAAAATGTACAACCTGAAAAATTGGAAAAACAGCTTAGTGAAAAGCGTTTACAGTTTAAAAGCAAATAGAAAGTCCTATTTTTTTAATTTATTTTTATTTTATGCAGATTTGCACATGTATAAGGTTTAAAATGTTCATGAAATATTAAAAAAAAAAATACTGAAGTTTTGAGCAGCTGCATGTTTGAGCACCTGCATTCCTCCAAGTCAGTGATTCTCAAACTTTTTACACCAAGTACCACCTCAGAAAATATTTGGCTCTCCAAGTACCACCATAATGACCAACATTAAAATACAGTAGCATTGTAGACCTAATTATTCAGCTACAGCACTGCAGAGTTCAAAAACGAGGCAATTTTAATCCTAATAAGAATATTTATTATTGTCGGCCACTTTAAACATTGTAAATACAGTTCGAAGATTAACACTGCACTTTGCTTACATACAGGTAAATAAAAAACTTAAGTGATTAAATTAAAATGTATCCTACTGTACCTAAAAGTTAAAAACTGTACTGTACTTAAATGTAAAGTTAAAAATGTGCAGTACTTGATCAAAAAAATTAACACAGGCATCATTTAGCCACCTTGCAAACTTTGTGTGTTAACTTTTTGTGCAATCTTTTGTTTTTTAAAGTGTTTTAACATTAATTTATATTTAATTCAGTGATTCCTCTGTGTACCACTAGAGGGAGCCTGAGAATCGGTGCTCTAGGTCAATGATGAAAAAATGGGATTTACAATAAAAAGTAATTTAAAAAATAATTTTGACTTGAGTTTGAGTAACGTCTCTAGTGAGAGTGTGCAAATTTTTAATGTTAACAGGTTTACTGTTATTACAACATTTAACCACTTTTTATTAATTTAAAAATTGAGATTCTTTAAAATTTAAATCTTGTAAAAGAACTACAGCAAAACTAGTTTGATGCATATTTTATCAATATTTTAGAAATTGTATTTGAATTAGGGCTGTCAATAGATTAATTTTTAATTGCGATTAATTGCACCCTTTTTGTGTGATTTAATCACGATTAATCCCACACTTATCATGAAATTAAACATATTCCTTTTATCTTGCTTAATACGTTAATTTTGTCATTATTTACTATATCCAGCAAAGTAAACCAAAATTTACTTTGCGATTCTCACAAAACTGTATTTTCTGCAAGCTTATTTCAAGATAAATTTAGATATCTTTTCAAAAAAAAGGACACTTGGGAGACTCCAAAAGGACACCAAAGAACCAAATGATATAAGAAGTTCATATAATTGATACATTTGTGCACACTGACTAAACACAGCAACATACACAAGACAAATCAAAACATTATCCTGAATGTGTGTGGAAACAATGTGAATGCACTGAAATGTGTCTGTGCATGAATACAACATATGATCTGTGCATCAAGAGCGCTCAAACACGGTGTATTTTCAGACTCGCGCGTGCTTACGACTCCTCTGCGTCACCGCAATCGTCTTTACCTTGACTGCAATCCTCAACCATCAAAAATCAAACATCAAAAGAAGCTGGTTTGCTTTATCCAGCCGAGAAAACGTAGTTTGCATAATATACAGTGGTGGGATATTTTGACGTTACGTTCAGTCTGTATTTCACACTGTGCGACGCGCAAGTGAGCTCTCGCGCTCTTCAGAAACAATCACAGAGCTTGAGTGAAACACACTGGAATTAATAATTCACTGAAAACGCCACGTATCTATTCTCTCCGTTATCTCTTATGTAATCAGCCTGGTTTTCTTTACATTAGCCCTGTTTTGGACTAATTGCTTGAATGGATTCGCTTGCTGGATCACTGGACTGAAAACTTTCCCGGAGTTTAGCGGCTTAAAATGATCTGATTGCAAACAGAGAAGCGAAATCGGGAAAAAGGTTTAGAATAGAAATTGTTTCAGTAATTTTGCGTTAATTGCGTTAAATTATTTTAACGTGTTAAGGGTTTTGAATTAATAGCATGCGTTAATGCATTAACGTTGACAGCCCTAATTTGAATATTACCAGTACTGACTCCAATGAATTTCTTTGAATTCGTTTGAACATGACTGCTCAGAACGGTCTAAATTTATGAAACCTACACATTCAAAACATTATTACTCTAAAATTTTTCATGTAAATGTTAAGTGTAAGTGAAATATTAAGTACCGTAAGGTCTTTCATGACACTACATATGCTGGGGTGTGAATTTGATAGGTGCTTGATATAAAATAAATGGTGCTTTAAAAGGTCCTTGAAAGTCCTTGGATCTGGTGTTCATGAAAGTGTGGGAACCCTGTACATACTGAACATAAAACATAACTTTCCTATTTGAATACTTTTTTAGCATGCAATTTATTTCTGTGATGGCAAAGCTGAGTTTTCAACTGCCATTACTCCAGTCATTTAGAAATCATTGTAAAATTCTGATTTGGTGCTCAAGGAACATTTCTTTTTAATGTTGAAAACCGTTGTGCTGCCCCCCAAACTATTAAACAGAATCTATATATCAGACCCTACTGAGTTTTGACAGTTGGGACTAATTAGTGTGATGCCTCAAATTGACCAAAAAAATGTCCATGTGCCTGTCAGGGTATTGCATCATAGCTGGTTCCCACTCCATATTTAACGGAAAAAAATCATGCTCTTACTGTTCATCTTTGATGATCTGAATGCAGTGGCACATATTCAACTGGCCTCTTCGTGTTTTGTCGTGCTATTGAGGCTGCAGAAAGCATTGCTCAGCATAGTTCTGAAAGGTTGTGAACCTTTTACAGAATTAGAGGAATGTTTCATAGCCCATACGCCACCAGCCAAAGCTGTAAAATCTCTCCTGCTCGCTCGGCCTGGGCCGGGCCGGTCATGCAAGAAATGAGAGGGAGAAAGAGAGAGTGAGAGAAGGACAAAGGAAGGTGTATGAGAGAAGCTAAGAAAGAAGCAGGAAGGGGGATTGAACATCAATTTTCTTTTTTAATTGCATATCCTTTGTCATCTCTTTTCCTCATTAACAGTCATAGATCAGCGTATCGTGAGCAGATTTATGTACGGTGTGTTATATATGAGATTCTCTGTGGAATTGGCAGGCCATCATGGCTCAGCTACCCCAGGAGCAGAAGGCGAAGATTGCCGAGCAGGTGGCCAGTTTCCAGGAGGAGAAGAGCAAGCTGGACGCCGAGGTATCCAAGTGGGATGACAGCGGAAATGACATCATCGTTTTGGCCAAGCAAATGTGCATGATCATGATGGAGATGACAGACTTCACCAGGTGAGCTCAAACTGCCCTCTTCCCTGCTCGAATGCCTGTCAAAGACCACGCAAACACACGCATACACACACTTCTCTTTTAGACTCAACTCAATAGACCTCTCTGGCCATGCACTACTGCTCCGGTTTCACTGCGTCCCGGCTCAGTGCTTCAGCTTTATATTGGTTTGTATGGCAGTTTGCATTGGCAATGAAATGTGCACAAGCCTTTTTAGAGGGAAATCTTTTCCAATATTGAAAGAGAGACTGGTGAAATGTTATTTTTTTTATACGTAATTTCCCCTGTCATTTACCTAAATCGGCCATCAATTAGTAAGGTCTGATATTAACTGAGACAAGCGCTCGGTTCCGTCTCATGGAACCTTTTTTCCCTTCTCAGTGGAAGCAAATGAGCTGTGGATTTTTTTTCGTGGGCTTTTTACCTGCCTCATTTGCCTGCCTCATTGTCTTTCCATCATATGCAATCCCAAAAGAAAGGGTTCGAAAGGGAACAAAATCTTTCGACCTCTTAAAGATTTGATTCAAAAACAACAAAGGGCAGGAGCTGCTAGTGCATGAAAAGGTCACCTGAATTCCTCCCCTGTATGCTGACAGAATCAGGGAAAGGGCCATTTTAGGTGTGACAGTGCACGCTCATGGGCCGCACACCTGAGAGTGACTGCCATCTGCTCTCCCAGAGGACTCTGTGTGTGTGAGAGAGCGAGAGAGACAGAGATGGAAAATGTCTTGGTCTATCGCTTCTCCCTGCCTATGCTAACCAAGACCCCTTTTTAAAGTGGATCATGCTGAAGACACCATTCGCCAATATTGCACACATAGTAATGACTGTAGGATGGCTGTCACTCAGCTTTATCTCAAGAATAGGGGAAAAGCAGCTTTGTTTGCTGCTTCCTCCTGTTCAGGAACAAGTCTCCATTACTCCCTAGTGCAGTGAACACTTGAATACTGATGTGCCAAATGTTTGTCCACCACAATTAATTTCTTAAATATAAACAAAATCTGTATTGTTATATTTAGTCTTATATTACTATATATATTTAGACTTATAAGTGTACACTTATATTAAATAAATATACATGGGGAAAATTTTACACACACACACACACACACAAGGGGAATGCACAAATAGTCAAAGGTTCAAATATTCAGTCTGTAGTTATTATTTGAAAAATAAAAACGCTTGAATTTTACTAGTTGCTTTGCTGGCCATAAATGTAGGGAATCCATGATAAATCCTAAGCATGCAAACTAAGTCACTAAACTGAATGCACTGGGTGGCAGTGCAAAACTTTTTGTGTGCATAATATATGTGTGTACTGTGTATATTTATGTATATTTAAAGACACACACAGCATTTATTTAGAAAATATTTACATGTATACATTTATATTCATATAATTTATATAGTGCTGTCAAAAGATTAATTGCGATTAATCGCATCCAAAAGTTTGTTTACATAATATATGTATACTGTGTATATTATGTATATGTAAATACACACACATACAGTATATATTTTGAAAATATTTGCATGTATATACATTTATATTCTTATATTTTATATTATATATAAATACATTTAATATAAAAACATAACATATTTTTCTTAAATATATAAATGCATGTCTTTGTATTTATATATACATAATGTGTGTACACCGTGTATATTTATTATGTAAACAAACTTTTATTTTGGATGTGATTAATCGCGATTATATATATTATATATATTTTATATATATATAAAAAAAAGATAATACACACACGTTTACATATATACACATATATGGGAACAAAATGGAATGAAACTAGTTGAATGGGTGTTTATTTATGGTTCACAAAGGTTTTCTGTGCCTTGACACAGCCTTAACTAATCAAAAGTTATCATTTATTAATATCGTATATTTATTATGTTCATTAAATTGTAAAACTATTTTCATTAGTGCCCTAAACATGATGTATTTGTCAGCTGTTTTGTGTTTTAGGCAGGAGAATGGTATTGTTTTCGTTGAAGGTGACACTCATACCTCTCGTTGAAGGCCCCCAGAAATCTGTCATTGTCTCGAGTAAAAAGCAACAAGGCTGCAGTACATCTGTCAGTGTGGTTGCACAGATTTGGTGGCATTTGCATGAAAAATGGCAATCGGCGCTGATGTCACCTGCAGAAATGTGCTGAGTGAAGGTTTCGGCAAGTTAATTCAGTCCACGCCCAAATTATTGCCCCTCGACCTTGGATGGGTACACAGTCCCATGAAGGTTAATGCTATAAAGAGGAAATTGATTTCGGGAGCCTTTATCCGGCCTCAATATCTGCAGAGAAGCGGCTTGCCACCAATTCTGCTTATGTCCCTTTCTGCTCATGAATAAAGCATTCGTCGCCTGGTTTTGTGTCACATATTTTGGAGCCACCTGTCTGTGCATGCTGTGGTCCAGTGCTTGAGCAGTTATATGACACACACACACACACACACACACACACACACACACACACACACACACACACACACACACACACACACACACACACACACACACACACAAAA
>JAFVLL020040702.1:90955-107647 GCA_021397915.2 Tor tambroides
GACCAAATTTTGTCCTATCCTAACAAACCATATATCAATGGAAAGCTTATTTATTCAGCTTTTAGATGATGTATAAATCTCAATTTCAAAAAATTGACGCTTATGACTGCTTTTGTGGTCCAGGGTCACAAATTGTTTGGATAATGTATGTGTGAAAGTGTAATTGCACATCTGGGACTGCACAGGTAGGAACTTTATTGAAACTATAAACAGCTTATAATTAGACTGATTTTTATATTACAACAACATGAATAACAATAATTGTTTTTTTGTTGTTTTTTTACATTAAGGCAGCATTATCAATAAAAAAGACAGAGACTTTGTTCCTAAAAACAGCCGTTACCAGTAAAACGACTAACACACAGCTTCTCATGACTTATTTCTTTAGTATAAAGCAAATTGCTAATGCACTAAGCCTGTATTCCAGCTGTGTAGAGGGTCAGCTTATGCGTGACCTTGTGTTGTCTGCTTTGTATGGTCGAGGGAAGGTAAGGGGTTTTTGAGGAAGGGGGGGGGGACTGCATTGTCTGAAATAGCTGGAGCGTCTCACTCCTGGTTGGTATCCAATCTGTTGGCAAGGAAATGTATTCATGTGCATTAGGGATTTTTCCCGCATTCATGTACTTGCCTTCTGTTACAAAACGAACACAGTGGGTTGAAACGATGTGCCATATATGGGAATTCCTCTGTTTGCCGATGGCTTTCATCACTAAGGACGGTCTAATATATTTTTGACAGGCAGTGAAAGGCATGCCTTACAGCAAGAGATGGTTGCAGAGGGGAAATTATTTTAACCTCTCTTAACTCTGTGCTTGGATTCGCTCTCGTCCTTCAGTATGGTTAAATAATGGCCCTGAACTTTTATTATGCTGGGCGAAATAAAAAATGAAAGTAAGAAATGACTGAAAGTGCAAGTATGCATGTAAAGTGTTTTTTCAGTTCTTAAAGAAGTCATAACATGGCCTCGAGTGTCCCACAGATTTTATGAAATGTTTTTATAAAGCCATCCCTTTCATTTATAATATATTTGCAATAGAGCTTTCTACAGATGATAATCTGTAACACACACACTGCCATTCAAAAGTTTGGAATCAGGATTTTTGCACAACTTTTTCCAACACTGATAATAAATCAGCATATAAGATTGATTTCTGGATGATCATGAAATTCAGCTATATTTTAAAGCATATTAAAATAGAAAACTATTTTAAAATGTAATATTTCACAATATTGCTTTTTTTTTTTTTCTTTTTTTCCCCCCTGTATTTTAGAGCAAATGAACGCAGCCTTGATGAGCATAAGAAAAAAAAACAAAATTACTGATCCCAAACTTTTTGAACGGCTGGGTGTGTGTGTGTGGTTATAATTATAAGATTATTCTTTAAATGATAACCTGCTTTTACAAATGTGGCCCACTTTCCATAAGTGAGATTTATAGTGTAATGCAGTTTTTTTTTCTTGCTCTGTTTAGAGTTTAAATATGGATGTAGTTATTGCTGTAGGGAGGCCATTTAATTTGCAGTACAATGAAGCATCCATGGCTACGACAGGAATGGAACTGCAGCCAACTCATCCCTCCCCTCACTATCTTTTTACTCCTGCAGAAGGCATGAAGTTGACACTCTCCAAGGGCTGTAAAAAGTGCCAGCTACGTATCTCCTCATCTCTCTCTCTCTCTCTCTCTCTCTCTCTCTGTGTCTCTCTGTCTCAGTGGTGTTCTCAGACACCACTATTCATTCAAATAGTTTCTTTTGTAGATGCTTTTGCGTCGCAGTCAGTATCGTTGGAGACCCTCCTGGCAACCTATATACATCTCAAGAGTACTCCACTGTTACCTGTTTGTTAATTTCCCTTTTTTTCTCCATTTTGAAAGCCACTTATATTGACTTTGAACTTCTGAGCTTGCAGGAAGAGCAGGAGCTTGGCTGTGAGTGTCAGTTCTTGGTCGCAGAAACACAGTGGCGGTTCGGTTTTTATACCATGAAATGCATCATTCCTGAAGCAGGATAAAAATAGAACAAGCTTAGTTTTATTGCCTCAAGGCCTTGTTCTCAAAGGTTCCTGGCTGCTCAAGGAACACTGAGATTGTGCAGGGACTAAACTACATGTGTGACAGAAAATGAGAGAGAGACGGGAAGCACGAAAGGAGAGAGAGAGAGAAGACTGAAATAAGTGTTGCAGTTTATAAAACGTCATAGATTTTCTCCAAAATAGTAGTTCATTTGTTTTCATTTTCCATGCTTTTGTCTTAAATGCAAAATGAATTCAGTATTGGAGCTGGGGCAGTTCATACTGAATGTGTTTTTGCATTTAGAAAAGCTAGACAGAGTGCAATGAAATTAAACAAAACGCAGCTTTTTAAAACACTGTTCATATGTAAATATGAGACTCATTGAGTTAAACACAACTTTGAAGGTATATAATATTATGAAAAGAGAGGCATGTTCCATGCGGTGTCACATAACGTATTGAGGCGCTGAACTTGCGTGAGTCATGAAAACAGTGCTATACATAGTCTATATATAAAGAATTTTTTTTTTTTTTTCTCTCTCTCCATGAACCTAAATAAATGGCTGTTGCCATGGTTTTTTTCCCCCCTCTGAATCTAGCACACATTTCCACTTTATCTGTGTGGGAAGATCTACCGACCAATGTGATAAGATTCATAATCTGCCTGAACATGAAATGAGAATCAGCTCACAATGAACGTTTGTTCCTCATCCTGAATCTGCTTGACATTTAGCTGCAAATGAGCCCTGCAGAAGTCGTCAATGAAGTTGTTAGTCAGTTCCTCATTTTGAGCTTTAGCAACAGAGAGTGCATCCACTCTGCTACGTACTGTATGTGCTAGGCAGCTTGTATAAGAACAAACTCACCCCTTAGTTGACCCAGCGGTGCCACAGAGGGGTGAAATACCAGCTGCACTGATGGGATGCTACTGCAAGAAAGAACAGCCTCGGGAAGAGGATGGATACTTCAATGGAAATGAGTCTAAAATTATGCATAGCTGCAAGCTGTTGATTGACATTTTGATTGTTGCAGGTCAAACTAGTTAGTGTTAGACTTGCTTAAATCAGAGATGCAATTAAAATGCCTTTGTCGTAACACTCTCATTAGCTGGTGGAACAAAAATTGGAAACTGGTCTATTTACTGTAGGAAATGAAGGAAATTGTATGTATAATTCTGTAATGTTATTCTTTATTGATTTTTATTCATTTATTTAGCTAGTCCAGCAGTAATTAGCACAAAACTTGTATAGAACACAATCATGAGATCATTACAAGGGTAAAAATCCCCCTGGACAAGTCTGGGGTTAACTGCTTTGCTCTCGGGCACCATGGTAATGGTCAAGGATTGCTCCCTGCAGGGATCGAGTCGGCAGCCTTCCGGTTGTAATCTTCTAGAGTAGATATGCCAATAGATGTGCAGTCTAGTGGCCCTTAGGATATATTTCCATCAGATGTTTCATGTCAAGCAGCTTATGTATCATAGCGACTGTATTAACAAATGTGGGCTTGAGATTCTCCCCTGACCACTGGAGGACCCCCCCATCCCCCACCCCCCCCCCCCCAAACCCAGGTACTGTGGAATCAAATTGGACGAGATTGAGCCACTAAACGTTATTGCACATACTGAAGTGCTCCTTTTTCAAACTGTTGGCATGTATACGTGTTTTTAATGCTTGACTAGTGTGTTTGCTAATGGCACCCTGCTGTTTGAGAGATTCCCAGTTTGGTGCTTAAGGGGGAGAGAGCGAGCGGAAGAGCGTCGGCTGTGGTACTCCTGTAGTCAGTGGGGCGTTTTCTGTGACTGCACTGAGCTCTGTTCACATTTACACTCCACTTGTGTTCTGGATTTTCCATTCCTGGCACAGCCAATTCTCGCACATTACGATAAAGCAGAGTAACTCTGAGCAGTCCCGCTAAACAAATATGAGTGAAACTCCTCGGTAACATTTAATTAAAACGACTCTCGCCTTAATGAAGCTACTTGGCAACGTGCTGTGCTTACTTCGCTGTATGGAGGTGCTTGCGCCATCAAAGCGAGGCAGCGGAACCTTAAAAATCTCATTTCTTGACTCTAAACGCTGGCCGCTGTAAATAGATGCAAATAACGTCTGTTTTGCAGAGAAAGTTTGGCGAATCGTGAGTAAGGAGGTAGATTTGTGGGTCAAAATGACAATTTACTCTATAACATTATAAACATCAGCAACAGGCAATGAGTTTGCTTGCCTCAGCACTCTGGATTTCAGCGGCTTGTGGAGTTTCTGAAAGTGTCAGGAATATTTGCGCCTCTCACTTTCCTGAGGTAACAGCCGCCTGGCAGAACGGTGATTTAATCATCTCTAGGAACCACTCCCTGACGCTGTCGGCCATCATCCTGTGAATTATATGAAATGTATTCCCTATGTGGGGAGACAACCAGACCTCAATTTCAGGCTTTGCTTTTGTTTTGACTTAATCCTCTGGGGCGTTTTTTTCCTGCTGTATTATTTTACCATTTTATCAAATAATCAGATCAACAGCTGACAGCAGGTGTGTGTGTTAAATTAAAACTGTTTGTTTGAGGGATGGAAAACCTAATTTTTTTTGTTCGCTGTTTGTTTGTCATATGATAAAAAGCTGAATTATTTTTCTGTTGTAGGTAGCTAACCTTGCATGCTCCATCTCAAACAATGAGGAGGGAGTGAAGTTGGTACGGATGGCCGCTTCCCAACTGGAAACACTTTGCCCTCAGGTACGCAGCATTTTGCAGATGCCCTTGCGGTATATCCCTCACTCCACTGTGGCTTTGACTGCTTTTTAATCTGAGCTCCAATGACTATTCCTTAATCCTGGGGCTTTGAACTTGCGTGTCTTTCCATCAGAATAAACATGGCTTAATCTCAGTCGTAATCTGAAACAATTGTAAATGTGTTGTTGGAAGGTTGTTGCGGGGAGGACATGGGCTCAGATAATCAATCCGCATATGTGTAGATGTGATTTTTGGTTCTTGTACGTCTTAAAAGTGGATTAATGGGTTGCTTGTGGTAATTGCAGGTGATTAATACAGCCTTGGCCCTGGCTGCCAAGCCTAACAGCAAAGTGGCCCAGGATAACATGGATTTGTTTAAGGACCAGTGGGAGAAACAGGTGCGAGTGCTTACTGACGCAGTGGATGACATCACTTCCATTGACGACTTTCTCAGCGTGTCTGGTAAGCCCACATTACAAAGTGTAGAGCTGGATCTTGGCTCTTTGATAGGGTTAAAAGTGATGGTTCACATGCAAATGAAAACCGTGCTCATTTATTCTGCCCTTGTGACTTGCCCTTGTGACTTTCTTTTGATGAAGAAAAAAAAAAAAAAGATGCTTAATTTAGTAGCTCTCATACCTCTTTTGCCCTTCCACATACATTATGGTTCAAAAGTTTGTGGTCAATAAGATTTTTAAAAATGTTTTTGAAAAGTTTTTATTCACCAAGTCTGCATTTATTTGACCAAAAACAGTAATATATTAAAACACAAAAAAGTTCAATAATTTCGCTATATTTTAAAATGTAATTTATTCCTGTGATGGCGAAGTTGAATTTTTAGCAGCCATTACTCCAGTCTTCAGTGTCACATGATCCTCCAAATATCATTGTAACATTCTGATTTGGTCTTCAAGAAACATTGTTTTTGTTATCAATGTTAAAAACAGATGTGCGTGCTTAATTTTGTGGAAGCTGTGAGATTTTTTTTTCAGGATTTTTTTTAATGAATGGAAAGTTCAGAATAACAGCATTCATTTGGAATGGAAATCTTTTGTTACGTTATACATGTCTTTTACGGTCACTTTTGATCTATTTAATGTAGCGTTGCTGAGTAGGAGTGTTAATTTCTTTCCAAAAATCTTGG
This sequence comes from Tor tambroides, assembly GCA_021397915.2. Taxonomy (NCBI): domain Eukaryota; kingdom Metazoa; phylum Chordata; class Actinopteri; order Cypriniformes; family Cyprinidae; genus Tor; species Tor tambroides. The sequence goes on from JAFVLL020040702.1 coordinate 96,835, forward strand.
TGAACAGTTGCTTTAAGTATCTGAACCATATTGTCTGTTTCATACATTTCATTTGTATGTGTGTTAAACACTTTCTGACAGTATTCTTCAGCAATAGCACAACCTCACCAGATGTCATAAAGAACAAGCTTTTTAAACCATGAAGCATGATTTCAATCTACTTCAGCTTAATGATAGGCTGCTTGGCTCCTGTCTGTTTGTATCGGACCCCTAATAGCTTCATGCAGAAGAGATGAAAAGCCTTTACACCTACATCTCTATCAGCAACTGATGACACGGGTCACTTCCGATCATGGGCCGCTTAGTGGCCACATTTAAAGAAGTTCATTAGCTTCTCAGGAGCAGACAAAAGCACTTGAGTGTCAATTCTCTCCTGTGGAATTGACATTCTATCACGAATGTTAAAGACTTACCATCCCCCTGTCAGACATGGCCTTTAAGAGTTCTTGTTAAGCTGTAGGCTGACTGACTGCCTTCACCTCCTCTCAAGGACAGATTATAGTTTACCATGTTGATTTGCATTTCCCAGACACCCATTACTAAACTGTCTGAGTGTGTGTTTAATCTTTTTTTTTTTTTTTTTTTTTTTTTTTTTTTATTACCATCCACCCTTGTGGTTCCCTTTAATGTTCTTAAGTCAGGGACAATGTAAATACAGCATGAAGGATGAGGATTTCCTATCTTCATGCTTTGCATTGTGGTTAGCGCTCTGTACATTCTCCAGTGTTGCTTCCTTAGTTATTTTAAACATTGTCTTCTCTTGTGAATTTTTGTTTCCTTTTGCTTTAGAAAATCACATTCTGGAGGATGTTAACAAGTGTGTCATCGCTCTGCAAGAGAAGGATGTCGATGGCCTGGATCGCACCGCTGGAGCCATTCGAGGTAGAGCTGCCCGTGTAGTCCATGTGGTCACATCTGAGATGGACAACTATGAGCCTGGGGTCTACACGGAGAAGGTTCTGGAAGCCACCAAGCTTCTCACTGATACAGGTATAAACTATACTGTAGACTATAGACCTCAAATTATTTGTTTTGCCATAAATGTCTGTAGCTACAGCCAGTTATGTAAAATAAGCCAAAATCTGTTGTTTTTGTAGTAGTGGTGGTGGGAAAAGGCAATAGGCATCAACATTTAATAATAAGAAACAAATAATTCTGCTAAAATCATAACTCGTAACAATAATTGTGGTGCAGTAATATAAATGTTAATTTATCATTGTCTAACAGCTGCTTCGAACATGCTTCATCCGATCTTAACTTAGTCAGAACTATCCATTTAATATTATTTTTGGTGATTGCACTTGTGTATGTGTTGTTAATTTCTATTTAAAATCCATTGTTCTTGTTTAATATCTGCAAATGCTGCACAGGCATCCAAAAATAGCGCTGCTGCCATCTGGGCCAGAATTTCCTTGAGTGGGTTTGTAGGGTGTTGGTTCAAGAGTGCTGATTTTAAAATAAAAGTAACTTTATCTACTACCTCACAAGGTTGCGTAACATGGCCATGGCCAAAAGTGCTGTCTAGATAGGCAGCTCACTAAGTTTTGAGACACTGCCTGTGACCAGTGTCTGCACTCTAGCTTTATTAGGAAGATAAAGCATACTATTACTCTTTTCTAGTAGATAAAATGTAATATTACTTTCATGTGCTGTTACATAATAGCATTCAGATGCCTTCAGGAACCTTTTTAAGACTAAAATTACAGAGATGGTTCATTCCTCTGGGACAAAGCGGAAGATTTTCCTGTTCATTTGCGGACTTTCTCTTGGGAAATGCTGTGTCACATTTTGTGTACTCTGTTCAACTTTGCGCTAAAACAAATAGCTGGGCCATATTGGCAAAGAAGAGGATGTTATGTCACTAACGATTGCTTTAATTACTGTTAAACATCATGCCCTATAAGCCTCAAGGCTTACCGAAAACCTTTTGTTAATGCAAATTCCAAATATTCACCTTTTTCCAACGTATGTCTTCCTATTCAATTTCTTCCTGCTACTATACTCCCCAGTGCAGTCCTAAATTGTAAATGAGAATGAATATTAATGTAGATGTGTTCAGTGCCTATAGGGAGGGACTATTATTTTATGGCTGGGAGGTGGTGCGTGGCTGGTGGGCTGACTTCAAGATGTGCTTGGGCAAGCTGCTATAGATCATACTTGAATCAGGTGAATCAGTCAACCAAATTTTGTGAAGGTTTGGTCTCAGATGGCCCAGTCTAAATACATATCCCTAGTGCTTGTTCAGCCCAAAATTTAGCATGAAATGGAGAAGAAACCATATTCTAGCCATGAAAGCTTTTTGCAATCACCATCTCAATCCAATTTTTTTAACAGCCAGTCTGTTTGTTTGGTATACTACTTAAAAACTTTTAATTTGGTTCATTAAGCACAAAGCTCTAAATGTGGTCTCCAGGCCGGATGGTATTCATTTGTGTTGCACACACTCGATGTAGTTAAATATCCACTGGGAATAAATTGGTAAATGCCATCCACAAAACACATAGGAAGCAATCCTCAAAAGGTCTCCGGTTCCCATAGCCTTTAAATGCAGAGAGAGTTTGTGTGGCTTTGAGGTCTTGCTGCCACCTGTCTTGTGATTGATTCGTTTAAGGGTGCCTCTGGATTAAGGGTACTCATCTGCTGTTCTCGCAGTCAAGTAAAGCCTGATTAAAAGTTGCCTTGAGCAGTCATTAAAATCCAGCAACACATCCACCATGAATTTCTGCGTTTCCTTCGCTCTGTTTCAGGCGTTCCAAGTTAGATGGGAGAAGGGGGGGAGGGGAGGGGGGAGAAGAAAGTGTCGATTCAATTCAAATCTAATTTGAATTATATATTTCTACAGGCGCAATGTCTTGATTGAATTGTACTTCAGCTCACTTACATTTGCTGAGTTGAAACGGAATTGTTTCCAGCAAAATCGATCAGTTTTTTTTTTTTTTTACCTTTCAGTGCTGTGTTTCTGACCTTGCTGTTTGTCCTTTGTGTGTGTGTTTGTGTGTTTTTACAGTGATGCCACGTTTCACTGAGCAGGTAGAGGCAGCCGTGGAGGCTCTCAGCGCCAACCCAAGCCAGCCAGTGGATGAGAACGAGCTCATTGATGCCTCGCGTCTGGTATATGATGGTGTGAGGGACATCAGGAAGGCGGTTCTTATGATCAGGGTGAGCGGAAGACTTTAAATAGAAAAAAGTTTCTCTTCCAAATATTAAAAAAATTTACCTAGAAAAATTCTCATCCTCAGGTCATTTTGAACCCTGTACTGAAAAACTTGTTAGATAGTAGGCAAAACATGTCAGCCGCTGTTTTCCGTACCACAGAAAGGCAGAATGTACCAAAAAAGCACAATAAAATTAATCAATATGACTGGATTAAATTACTGTGTGGAAAAGATCATCTTGGATGTTCTGCCTAACATCTCTTGTATTTCAGTTACATTTTGGAATATGATTGTGAGTAAATTAGTTTTCTTTTTTTGGATGAATTTTTCATCTATTCTTTTAAAAGAGCATTTAAAGAGTTTATTACTTTAACTATGCCACCCACACAGGTTTCCAGTGCACTCTGAATTTTATGACCTTCTATGTGCTTTTTTAGCACTTCCTTTTTTTCCCCCACGTTAGAACTCGTAATATTGAGGTAAACTCCAATTAGGTATATCAAAACTCGTTCAGAATTAGAGGAAAGAAGAGGGCAGGGTTAACTGGTGGTTTGCTCTGTGAGGAGATATATATATATATATATATATATATCTCAGAATAATACTGCACTTAAACTGAACGTGTACGTGAAAGGAAAGGAAAAAAAAAAAAGGAGAAAAAGAAAAGCCTGGTGTGCATATGTGCCACTTTATTAGAAACTAATGGTGAATTTGTTTTGGGCAAATGGTAACCGAATTGAACAGATTTCCCTCTCCATGTGCACTATTACCGGAGCTGTAGTTGTCTGAGGGTTAATGGTCTTTCCCTGAGCTGAACTGTAACATTGGACAGATGGTTGCTAGCTTGCAGTGAAGCGTTGGCTAACAGTCTGACAATAAGCAGACAACAGTCCGCTCCTGCCGCACGGGGAAACGCACAGACCCTTAACTCCACTTCGCCGGAACAACTAGGTTAAAGGCATTAATTGAGGCAAACTACGTCTTTCGTAGTTCCAGACTAACGAGTTTTCAATTAATTGCCAAGATAATGTACACTGAGTTTGAATAATTGGCTCATGAGGAAGTGTGTTGGAATGTATTAGCGCCTTTAGTTGAAGCAAAGAATGCGGTCACGACCCGGATAATGAAGCTGGAGTAGCATTCGATTAAAAGGCCTCCGGAAATTGGGCGGCACATACATGAACTCGTATATTTGCTATTGATAATTGTGATTGCATCATATTTCTTTGCCGCCTTTGTACGTGCGTACTTTGTTACATCCACCAACCCTGTCTTTTCAAATGTCAAGTAATGAGACGATTCGCATCGACTCACTAGTTTGATGCAGGAGAAACTATCTGACTTGTACCAAAATGTTCATTAATAACAGAGGGTTTAAATTAGAATAAACACAAAATTAGATGGGGGATCCATTACGCTTTATTTGCATTATAATACGCAATTGATTTTTTTAGAAAGGGAATTTAATTAGCGTTTTCCCCTTTATTTTCAAATCCTAGGGGAGCTGTAGTGCCTCATTCATTTTCCACTCCAGACATCCTTCTCTAGTTATCTAGATTGATTCAATGGTTAAAACAAAAGGCCCTTTGGCAGACAGGATCTACTTGTTTGTTGTTGGTTTAACATGAGTGTTGAACATGCCCCCGACGCTGAAACGTTTTATGCCTGCATTGAGTCGAAAAGAGAGGCGTGATCTTTGCTATCTTGTTTTGTTCTTTTCTGGCTGTATAGTATTTTTAAACGCTTCAGGGCCCTTGTTCGGAGATGACTCGTCCAAACCGATAAGAAAACCACCCAAAGGTCTGGCGATCGCTGGGGTTTGTTTGAGAGCACTGTTTTAATATACCCTGCAGACATTGAGAGAACAAAAAAAAAAAAAAAAAAAAAGTACTTTAATGTTTGACTTTCAAGTTGCTTCCCTCCACACGCATGCGATGTCAAACTCACACGTTTAGACAGAGGTTGAGCGCTAGCCAATCAGCCAACAGTAGTGCCCAGTGGGCATCAGCCTCGCCGCCACACAGGAATTCCTCGATCGGAAGAGACAAGTGTGGGGCTTAGGCTACTTAAGATGGACAGAGTCTTTAACCTCGGTAAGTACTGCACTCGTAGTCCTTGCCGGCCGGCCGCCACCTAATATTTGACAGGCAGGCAGCCCTCGACTCCTGTTGAGGGGATGTCACTGGTACTAATGGCCCTTCCGTAGCACAGATCCTCATCGCTGCCGAGCGGTTACTGTAGCCTGCAAAGGCACCTCACCTTACCTACACTGCTTCAGGCATCTCAGGCTGTTTATTCAAATGCCTGCTCACTACTGCCCTAGTTTATAGATGTGATGCATTCTCTTGGATGGCAAGGTAGATATTTTTGAGCTGTCTGTGATTCCTATCGCTCAGCACAAGGTAGATATACACTAGCGACTGGGGCTTTGCGAAATTTAGAATTCCCAGAATTGTCGTCTTTATAGTTCATAGGTTGGAATTTGAATTTAATAGATGGCATCACACAGGAAGAATTGAAATTAAAAGGAAGGGGAACTTTTGGATTTGAAATTCAGGAGAGGTAATGCATTCTTTAAAATGGAAAGTTATTCCAACCTGGTTGACAAGTTAATTTATTAAATGTCGTGAAATATTTAAACTAAATGCAAATTTTAAATAGAAGCTTCTATCCACACTACCGTTCAAAAGTTCAGCAGGATTAAGTTTTTGCTCACCCAGGCTGCATCTATTTGATTAAAATAAGAGTAATATTGTAAAATATGATTACAATTTAAAAGTAACATTTTGATTTTAATGTATTTAAAATGTAATTTATTCTTCTAATTGCAAAGCTGGATTTTTAGCAGCCATCACTCTCTCACATGATTCTTTAGAAATCATTCTAATGTTGTTTTGATGCTCAAGATAATTCTTGGAATAGAACATTCAGTTAAAGAGCGTTTATTTGAAACAGAAATAAAAAAAAAAAAAAAAAAAAATTATTGATGCCAAACTTTTGAATAAGTTTATTGATCTGTCTTTCTCTTGTTCTGTGTCATTCACAGTCCTAAAGTCTTACAAATTTGAATGTTTTTATTTTACTATTCAGGAATTAAATAAGATTTTTAGAGGGCTTATTCACAACCCTGCTAGCAACAAGTAGTAATTTAAAATTTTAGCACCGTTACCCTAAAATCCATTTTATGCACCAGTGGGATTCTCTAGATTCAGCAAAACGTGTTTAATGGATGAGCCTGGGCACTTCTAAACCATCGTTCCACACCTTGACTGACTTTGTTTGGCCTGTATGTTGTTTTGATGTCATCTTCAGCAGGCAGAGTTTTGAGATGCTTGAGGTGTCTATTATTGGAGCAGCTGCATCGTGAGCCAGTCAGAATCTCCTCATAAATGGATTGTACAGACAGTCGGATAAGCACGGTTTGCAGCACTGGCGAAATAATACATCTGTATCTTCTCACATCTCGTCCTTTCTCCTATCAAGCTGAAATGCATTTTCTTGTCAGTGAGGGCTCTTCCCCCCTGCCACCCCTCCCCATTCTCCACCATTTCCCTCTGCAAACAGGTCCCTCTGCTTGCAAGTGCATACTAATAGAGCAGTAGAGTTATAAGAGGCATGTTTGGCATTCAGTGCAGGGATTAGAGAGAAAGAGTTAGTTCAGTTCAGTACAGGGGAAACGTGGTGTACCCGCTGCATTGGTGCACCTGATCATTATGTTTCTCTTTACAACGGACTAGTAGAAACATTTTACTGTTAAAACTTCCACGTTACATTTTTACTTCAAAAATGCATAGGTTTTTTGTGCATTGGGTTCTTGCTAAAGAAATTGTCACTCTTGCTCATACTTTGGAGTTGGGCTTTATAAAAAATTACATATGCCAAGTGTTAAGCCTCAACACATCACTTTTTGTTGAATTGAAGGAGGTACTCGGACTTATCCAGGGAGTGGAATATTATTAGACAATATGCATTTAAAATGAATTTCTACTTTCCCATGGGAAACTGCTATTGATAAAGGCCCCAGTACACTTAAAGCATAATCAAAGAACAAACTGGTGTGATGTCATTTTGAACAAAATCATGCCAAAATGAAGTTTGTTCATTAAGAGTTCGAAACAGCTTGCCTAAGTGAACTTTACAGACATGAAGAATAGCAAAGCGAGCAGCACATATTTTCTCGCTCATCTAAATGCCAAATGGTGTCAGAATATTTGCTAACATTATACCAGCCAAAGGTGTTTCGTATCACTTTTTAACCCAACGAAAAAGAACTTTGCTGTGAGTATATCAGGGCCTTAAGCTTTTGCTGCAGTTTGTAAGTGACTTGAGTTGTTGAAAGAGCTTGCTAATGCTTTTCTATATCTCTCCCCACCCCTACCATTTTCTTTTCCCCCACAGACCCCAGAGGAACTGGACGACTCAGACTTTGAGACGGAAGACTTTGATACTCGTAGCAGGACCAGCGTGCAGACGGATGACGGTCAGCTCATTGCCGGAGAGAGCGCTCGGGTGAGAGTTGGGGCTTTTGTAGTTCACAGCTTTGCTTTCATGGTCGGCCAGTTTATGGAGCCACTTAGGGACGTCAAAAGGTGTCCAGCTTGATCTTAAAATTAGATTCCTTTGTAGATACTTGTATGGAATCTGTCCAGGGACGTAGTAATTTCCATCTTTTTCAGTGTTTCTGTAATAAAACTTTATCACAGTCTATTTGTAGACAGTGTTGCGATGTGCTAAACGCTCTTCACAGGTCAGATTTGCAGCATCACGGCCAAATCCACCTTTGCTTCACTGTTAAGCTCCAATAGCACAGGAACTCTGAATCAGTGTTTTTAGATTCTGTACTGATTTCGTGTCAACAGCGCTCCTGATGTTGCCACCAGCGAAACAGACATCAAACCTCGCCCCCTCTCTACCTCCATTCCTCTTCTCTCTCTCTCACCCCCTCCCTTCACATCCTCCTCTGTTGCCTTGGTAATGCTTATGAAAATCCATCCCTACATAGCTGGAAGAAACAGTGAATATATATTTTTTTTATTATTATTTTGTTATTAGTTTGAATACATTCTCTAGTCCACAGCTGTGGTGATGGTAGACACTGCCGATGATTGGCATCCTGTTTTCCTTTTTAAATTCAGCATTGTGAGAGAGAGGTAACAGGAATCAAGTTGTGTTTGGGGATCTTGTTAGTAAGAGTGTTGGCTTTTCCTGCAAGCACTTCTTCAGAGTTCCTTGTGTGACGGCACAAATGGAAAGCAATATGTGGCCCAAATTTTATTTAATAAATGCGTTTTAAAATTTAGCATTTTCTTTTGTCAATAAGAATTGTTCCTGGTCGTGTAAGGCTGTCATCTATTCATATTTACATCCGCTGTGCTGGCCGCATATTCTTTGTTCCCCAAGCTCGCACGAATATAATTATAGATGTCTCACCCTCCTTTTCCATAGTGATGTGAGCATGTTAATAAACTCTGAAAAAATACCGAAAAAAATATTCAGCTCTAATCGTCTAGGGGATGGCAGGAGACTTTAAGAGCTCAAGACTTGAACAGAAAGCTCTTGTTAAAGATAAAAGCGCTGCAGAAGACTTACATTTTCTGTTGAACCTTGTTGCTGGGGGACACGAGTAGTATTTTTGTTTAGAGAGTTGTAGAAAACGGGGCAGTGGTTGTGCTTGAGTGAGAATGTGATTATATAAGTCTGTAATCACTGTCCAGCCTCCTGTTCCACCCCCCCAGAGGCTTTTGATTTAGTCCCCAGCTCCAGTGGGAATCCCGGTCACTCAGCTAATGCACTAATGTGTGCCACGTGTGTGCCGGTGCTCCAAATTTAAAGAGAAAATTGAGTTCATGAGGCCGAAAAATTAAATTCTCTGTGAGAGCTTGCCAGAAAGGTTTATTTCAATTAAGGCAGTCTGATATTATTATTATTATTATTATTATTATTATTTTATTTTTTAAATGATTTTTGTTCATGTCCCAACAATGTGTGACCCAGCATATATCCAGTGACAAATAATTGTATACACGCGTGCGTTTATATACACAAGTGAATACATTTTATATACATTTTTTTTTTTTTGTATACACTATTGTGTTTGGGGGCGGTTTTATGTTTTTTAAATGTTTCTATTATGCTCACCAAGGCTGCATTTATTTGATAAAATACAGTAAAAACTGTAATATTGTCAAATACTACATAATGAACATAAAACACACATTTTCTGTTTTAGCATGTAATTTATTCCTGTGATGGCAAAGCTGAGTTTTCAGCAGCTATTACTGTGGTCATTCAGAAATCATTGTAATATGCTGATTTGGTGCTCTAGGAATATTTCTTATTAATGTTGAAAACATTTGTTGCCGCCCCAAACTTTGAACAGAATCTATATATCGGGCTACTGAGTTTTTTCAGTTGGGATTAATGAGTATGATACGGAAGCGTATTGCATTCACTTGAGGAAAAAAATTTTCTGAATTAACGACTTATCTCAGAATTACGAGAATTTTTCATGAAAAAAAATTTTTTTGCTCTGTTTTTCTGAATTAACGACTTAATTATCTCAGAAGTCGTTAATTCAGAAAAACAGAGCAAAAAATTTTTTCATAAATTATCTCGTAATTCTGAGAAGTCGTTAATTCAGAAAAACAGAGCAGATGTTTTTTCCTCAAGTGAATGCAATACGCTTCCGTAGTATGATGCTTCAAACTGACCAAAAAATGCCCTTTTACCTTTCAAGGTATTGCATCACAGCTGGTTGGCACACGTTATTTAATGAAAAAGATCATGCACTTTTTTCTGTTCATCTTTGATGTGCTGAATGCAGTGGCACACATTCAACTGGTCTCCTCATTGGAGTTTTGTAGGGCTATGGAGGCTGCAGAAAGCATTGCTCAGCGTAGTTCTGAAAGGTTGTGAACCTTTTACAGAATTAGAGGAATGTTTCATAGCCCATATGCCACCAGCCAAAGCTGTAAAATCTCTCCTGCTCACTCTGGCCGGGCCGGTCATGCAAGAAATGAGAGGGAGAAAGAGAGAGAAGGACAAAGGAAGGTGTAAGAGAGAAGCAAAGAAAGAAGCAGGAAGGGGGGATTGAACATCAATTTTCTTTTTTAATTGCATATCCTTTGTCATCTCTTTTCCTCATTAACAGTCATAGATCAGTGTATCGTGAGCAGATTTATGTACGGTGTGTTATATATGAGATTCTCTGTGGAATTGGCAGGCCATCATGGCTCAGCTACCCCAGGAGCAGAAGGCGAAGATTGCCGAGCAGGTGGCCAGTTTCCAGGAGGAGAAGAGCAAGCTGGACGCCGAGGTATCCAAGTGGGATGACAGTGGAAATGACATCATCGTTTTGGCCAAGCAAATGTGCATGATCATGATGGAGATGACGGACTTCACCAGGTGAGTGCAAACCGCCCTCTTCCCTGCTTGAATGCCTGTCAAAGACCACACAAACACACACACACACATCTCTTTTAGACTCAGCTCAATAGACCTCTCTGGCCATGCACTACTGCTCTGGTTTCACTGCGTCCTGGCTCAATGCTTCAGCTTTTTATTGGTTTGTATGGCAGTTTGCATTGGCAATGAAATGTGCACAAGCCTTTTTAGAGGGAAATCTTTTCCAATATTGAAAGAGAGACTGGTGAAATGTT
>JAFVLL020040703.1:0-26496 GCA_021397915.2 Tor tambroides
TCATCGCATGTTGAGTATTACCTCTGAATCCTTACCTGTATATACTTACCTCCTGTTACCCTCCTCGTTGTCTCCTGTATGTCCAGATCGTCCTCTGCTGTGGATAGTGTCTCCTGTGCTCCTTGTCTGCTCTGCTCCTCGCTCCTGTGGATCACAAAACCCCAGTCAGCGTCTCATTACAATATCCATCGAACTACCACAAGACCATACTCACCTCAAGAACCATTCTGCACTGCTCCTGTTCAAGAAACTTGTTAATAAACTCACTGTGTTTTCACTTACCTCTGTGTCCGACTGCATCCGTAACAACTAGGGGTTTACTATAATTATATTATGTTAGGGATTTACTATAATTATATTATAATTATAGTATTATATTATATTGTATTATATTATATTTATATTTTATTTAGTAGGCTAATATTATAATGAACAAGCATTCTTTAAAGACAGTAACGAAAAAGTAGTCCACATTCTGTTTGTTAAGAGAATAATTTGATACACACAAACTGCTGTTGAGGTCAGACGTTAACTCTCTGTGCAAGCATTTTGTGTCTTTCTCAATTAAGCATGAATAAAGCTGCTTTTATTGGTTCGTTAAGCCTCGCACTGGCACTGTAGTGGTTTCTGGTGCAAAACAGAGGAGGCTGCATGCTGACTCCAGTGCAGCAGCTGCCCCTCTGTAAATACAGGCACCGGAGCCCGCACTCGTGGGTATTAATCAGAGTGATGGGTAGTGAGCAGAGAAAATGGAGTCTGATTATTATTCCGGAGGGGACCGGTGAGTGTACTCACATCGTCTAAGAACCACCGTACTTCCTGTTTTCTCTGATCAATGGCAGGAAGTAGTGCAGAGAAGCGATGCAGGGGTGAAATACGCAATCCAGGTTTTCTGTCTACAAATTGCCAGATGGGTTTTTAAACACCTCTGCAGAAAAGCTTAGACTCCTCCTGTGAACAACAACACACACACACTTTTATTTTTCTCCCTCTGTCCCACACTGTGAGACACAGCTCAGCTAATGTTTGGCCTTAAAGCTGAAAGACAAAAGATGTTGTGTGAATTGTGAGAACAAAAACAATTCTCACCTTGAGGGAGACGCAGCAACACTGGGGTCTGTCAGCTGGGCTACACTCATATATAGTTTCATCTTTGCTCTAGTTGTCTGGTGCACTTATATGTAGCTTGATATAGTTTGTATTTAATGGAAAAACACGTTACACAAAGCACATATTTAAAAAACATTTATTTCATACTAAGTATAGTTCAAATCTATTAACATATTTACTGACATATCGCTTGAGACTTACTGACATGAAAAATTCTAATTAAACTTTATTTGGAGTACTACTTGTGCACAATGCACATTTCTTAATATTAAGCCTAAAATGTGTTTTAATATCATTATTGATAAGGATTGTCTTTCAGTGCAAGATATTTAAAGTGTACCTGAAGTATACTTGCAGTAGTTCCACTTTAGCACAATCAAATATACTTCAGTTCATCTTTAGTTAGAATTCAGTACTACTTCCACACAATTAAAGTGCATTAAGTACAAAATTAGTCGTTCCAGTTTAGCAGACTTTAAGTATATCAGATTAGTATATCAAAAGTAGCATTAAATAAATGTAATGTATTTAGCATGAAATAAATGTATTTCAAATACATTTGTAGTATATTTATGTTTTCATTAGGGAAACATAAATATACTATTTTTAATTTAATCAGATTTAATCACTCTAGAGCAGATCTAAATGTGTTTTTTTTCCCTTATCACTGAGAAGCCAGGTTTTGGGTGGGTGGAGGGGGGGGGGGTATTTCTTTATTTGGTATTTCATTTTATTATATATTTTATTATAAAACATTATGTATATTATATATTTTTATACATATTATATGTTTTAAGAATCATTTCTCACATCATATCTCACATAAATGTCAAACATCAGTGTTAAATGTGTAATTATTTGTAATTTAGCAAATTTGTGCATTGGTTAATGGTCTAAATGAAAGAACTGTTTAGGAATACTATTATATTTATTCTGCCCATTGTACACCGGAAAAAAATGTCTGCATTATCCATTCAATTGACTGACATTTCTGTTGACCGTATCAATACAGATGAGATCATATCAAATCAATACAGAAAATTCCTTCATATTAATACAGTACATTGTGCCCTATTTTATGCATTTGTTTACAGTGTCAGTTGTTCACCTGGAGCACCACACTGCATGTATATTGTATTGTATTTTACATTGTATCATGTTGCATTGTATATTGTAGATTGTGTTGTATGTATATATTGTATCTAATAATTATATCATTAATATGGATAATGACTTTCAAACTTCCAAACTTATTCATCCAATAAACCTGAATTCAGTGTTACCTGGTGTATCAGCACTCATGGAGCTCTTCTAATTAAACTAATTGATGTGTAACATATAAAGTTATTAGCATGTACATTAAGACAAATGGCCTATTTATTTAACAAATGATTTCTTGAAATATATTATCCATAACACCATTTTGGTTGACTCATCTCATTCATCCTATTTAATCTGGGTTGGTTTAAACAGAACACAGCGAAAGGAAACAGAAACTGCACAAATGGAACTTTGTTGTGAGCAGGAGTCTGTACAGCGACACACTTGAAAAGGAAACAGTTGTTTCATTAGTAATAGGTCAGATCTTTTTCAGAGGACCTCGCTGCCATGCTGAGCAGTATTAATGGACTTTGGATTCTTGCTTGGATAGAACTAAATTATGATAATGGCAGACAAAATAGCTCAATGATGTGGTGAATCTCAAATCTTTATGGTTTCTTGGCACCAAATGAGGGTTTTGACCCTCTCTTCATGAAGAGAGACCCATTATATTTCATTTACTGATTAAGTCCAAAGAAGAATTATTTTGTCTGATTAGATGAAATCTGGATAATATGGCTCAGAAATTGGGGATAATCCAGTCTCAGGGGCCTAATGCACCTGTTTTTATGTGGCAGTCCTATCTAAAATTTATGCCAAATATGACATGACCAAAGAAGAAAAAACTTTCTGTATAAAACATTACGGTATTATGCTGTTGGTTTGTACAGTTTTAATTTAGCATGCAGAGATACTAGTTTGAAATCCAGACTAAATTTATGATCTTGTTTAAAATAAACCAAGCAAAAATGCAACTGTTTTCCATGCAGTTAATCTTTTGAATTAAATTTCATTCTTTTTGCACACAAAAACATTTTTTTTCTCCCTTACAACAATGGTGCAACTTAATTATCAAAGATACAGATGCTTTTTTTTGCAAGTTGCATGGCTCAACAATGTGAAGGCACACGTTTTCCCTCGGTACGAACGACCGTCCTTCTTTCAGCCCGAAAGAGAATGTTTCAGTCCAAATGTGCCGGCTGTCTTGTATTATCCAGGGCTAAACATGACAGATCTTCCACAGGCGTGCTGCACTTCCTCTATATTAATGCTCTCCCCCGTGCCTTTCCCTCAGGCCCCTCTTACCCGCACAGCCCTGCTCTCCGGGAGTCACAAGAGATGTTCGGTACCTGTCCAGAAACACCTGCATCTCCACGCCACGCAGCCTCTGCTGGGAATGTGGGTTTTCAAGCAATGCTTGTTAATGCTGTCATACCCCAGAGAGACACTCCTGGAAATGGAAGCGAGATGAGAAAAGAGACAGTGAAGCGAGAGTGAAAATCCAGAGAAAGGAAGCAGTTTTATCATTGTCACAAAGACCCCTCGTATCGCCCTCGGAGAGTTGAATAATTCGGTGGCAAGGAGAGCCTGTTTTTTTGCGGAGAAAGTCAATTTGTTTTGATCATACTCCACCTATGGACCGATAATGCGGCGCTCGGTTGCGAAATATGGCAGCAACAAGTCATTCGCCATCACAAAAGCGCAGCCGCAGTTGTCTTGCTGTACTCACAGATAAGTAAGCGCTTTTATTTAAGTCGACTAAGCATCAAAAGGAGCCGGTGAGCTTAGGAGAGGAAGTACAATGTCAAGAGGTTTTGTTGAAATCCTAGCAGGAATTTTTTTGCCTTGGATACTGGGCCTGAAGAAAGGCGCGCAGTGTAGGGGCTACAAGTCCCCCTCCTCCCTTCGGCCTGACAAGCACAGAGCTGCTTAAATTGAATTGACATGTCAGCAGGAGAGTAGCGCTTTGTCCCTGCTCTGGATGCCAGCATACTTAACCTTACCATTTAAAGCATTAGCCACTACCGTTGGCACTCCTGACAAAGAAAGCCCTGGAAGCACCCTTCATAGCTCTTACCTCTGCTTCTTTATGATTACCCCCCCTCCATCTTGGCAGTTTTATCTGTCACGTGATCGGCGGCTTTCATTTTACATTGTAATCCAGCCCGTCCCGTCTGGGTTTCATTTACAGTTAAGTGCAGGACACAGGAAAGTAGCATGGGGCGGAGGGCAGCGGAGAAAGAAAGGGATGGAGTGAAAGAGAAAGGAAAAAATGGTCTTTGAATGAGCCCAGCCACGAGATAAAGAGAGAGCGAAAGGGGGAGGCGAGCGAAGAGAGGCCTTCGAATGAGTATGGAAGTGAGAGCGAGAGAGAAACAACTATGTTTGAAGTGGGGGCCTAATGTAGTGGAGATGGAATCTGTCACTCAGCTTATTGCATGTTGATGACTCAGGGCTGTTTGAGCTGTAAGCAGCCTATGATTTATGGACAGCAAGTGAACTCCTGCGGGCGAAAAAGCAAGTCGGGGATCAGAGCGGCAACAGGGCCCTTTTTGGGCTGGAGCCCGGTCCTGCATTTTTTTCATTCATGCCAAACTGCTTTGCACGGCAATTAGCTCTGTCCTCATTTAGTCTCCCCAGTCCCAAAGGGTAATGAAAGTCATATATCATCTTCAAGGCTGCTAATTATCCAGCACGGTTGCAGGTAGGCTTTGTAACAGTGAGAAGGGCCTGTCACCCTGATATTTATTGCTCCTCCAATAAGCAAGTAAAAAATACTCTCTTGAAAGGTTGCCCACAGCCCTCGCCTCACATCCTTGACATACCTTTTTACAAATGTGCTAGTCAAAGGGGAAATGTCTTCATTCCACATAACTCATTTTTCATGCTGTAACGAAGCGTTCTGCGAGAGCCTCTGCGCAAGTGCCGGAAACTCGAGACGAGACACATAGCGGGGGTCAGCGTGTCTCCGCTGATTTACACGTGGGTTAGTTAGTGCCAGGACATGATGAGGAAAAAATGAGACAGAGAGAATGTGCAGTAACCGGAACGCTGGCCGCCCAGTTGTCATTTCCAAAAAATTGTTGCAATAACTGCTTGCCATTTTGTTATGTGGTAGTGTCTAATATGCGGAACTGATTTTTAATCGTTTCATTTTTGCATTTCTTATTTATTGTATTATTTTTAAATGGTGCTACATCAGTAGAACATAAGTATGCATATAATAACAATAATAATAATTATTAGTATTAGTATTAGTATTTCATAATGATAATAAAAATAATAATAATAATAATTATTATTATTATTATTATTGTTGTTGTTGTTGTCATTATTATTATTCATTGTCATCATCACCACCATCATCATCATCATCATCATACATAATAACAAAAATATTAATAGCATTGTAAAATTCTCGTAATCGAAAGGTTGCGAGTTCGAGTCTTGGGCCGGCAGGAATTGTAGGTGGGGGGAGTGAATGTACAGCGCTCTCTCCACCCTCAATACCACGACTGAGGTGCCCTTGAGCAAGGCACCAAACCCCTAATTGCTCCCCGGGCGCTTCTAGACAGCGTAACACTTATACTCCGGGTGTGTGTTCACGGTGTGTGTGTGTGTGTGTGTGCATTTGTTCACTACTCACTGTTGTGTGTGTGCACTTGGATGGGTTAAAAGCAGAGCACCAATTTCGAGTATGGGTCACCATACTTGACAATACGTCACGACTTTTTTTCACTTTTCTTTCTGGGTGATATTCTTCAGAAACTGACCAAATTGTGCCAGTATTTTAATATATTAAATATTTAAAGAACTGATCATTGATTAAGTAGAAAAATGTGAATATCAGTAAAAAAATATTGCTCAAACCAAGCGATTATCTCTATTTTACATAGAATATCTAAATAAGTAAATAAATATTTGTTCTATCCAAAAGGGAATTAAAATACTTTCGTAAATGTATTTATTTTTGTAAATAAAATATGACAGAGGCATATAATATAACAGAACATACATTACATTTAGTCCCAACTGTAATCCCTAGAAATATCTGTAGTGATTGTTCAATGTCGTAACTTTGGTAGGCACATACCCCTACTGTCCATACCCAAATCTACACCCATGTTCACACCATATCCTCTTCCATGATTTATGAGAGGAACATGGAAAATTCAGCAGTGCACTTTCGACAAACACTCCACTAAGCCGAACTTCCAGGAACTTAATATATTCAAGTTTTTTTCCTCTCTCCTTTTTCATACTGTAAATGCATCACAGTTGAATTACTAACACCTATGAAAGATGTTGTTAGGGGCTTTTAGTAATCTTCTTGCTAGCATCATCTCCGCACACAGAGCCAAACTGCATTTTCCCGAACCTCCCTTCTGATTGAAAACATGTGATTTAATGGCAGATTAAGAGGAGCTATTGGGCTGAGACTGTAATTCATGTAGTCTTGTTAAGCAGCGTTATGAGGCTCCTTGACAAATTATGTTTTGCAGCATGGGCTGCTCCCTCTTTGCTTCCTTCTTTGAGTCACTAGAACAGAAACGTGAGGGGCGTCTCAAATGGAAATATTTATATGGTTCCAAAACGCCTGAAGGGCATCATTAATGCCCATATTCAGAGATCTATAATGTATGCAGGGTACTGCAATGATTTTTGGAGCTCAAACATCCACATATTTTCTGAGGCTAATGACTTTATATTTGTCTCATTCCTTATTGCTTGGAGACACAGGAGAAAAGGAAACAAGCCTGAAAAACACAAGGGGGCATGGGGGGTGGATAAGGATAAATGTACAGCTTATGGAGATCAGATTTTTAATTACACTCAAGGCTATGATGACAATCCCATGCAGCTTAAAGCTTTGTACAGTAAACGTATGCCCAGCCAAACGCCCACTTATGTCTTAGTGAAGAAAAAACAAAAGGTGACAAAGTGGAGTCCCGATCTCATCTGGTCAAATAATTATAATAACAACAACCATTTATGTCACCTTTGTTTTGGGATAAAGTCTAAGTGATAAGTTACACATTTTCCACTTCAGAAAGAATGCCTGGTATTTGA
The DNA here is from genome assembly GCA_021397915.2 of Tor tambroides. NCBI lineage: Eukaryota > Metazoa > Chordata > Actinopteri > Cypriniformes > Cyprinidae > Tor > Tor tambroides. The sequence goes on from JAFVLL020040703.1 coordinate 7,282, forward strand.
AAAATTGTCAAAAAAATAAATAAAATAAAAATAAATAAAAAATAAAATTTGTATCTTTTCTTATGAATACTATTATTGCACACTAGAGGTTCACCAAATTTATCAGTAAACCTGACATGAAAGAACGGTAATTAAGTATAAAAGAATATTGGTAAATATATTGGTCAGAGCGATTATCCTCCTATCTCTATTTTAGAAAGACTATAATTAAGTAAATAATTATTTATTGATTATTTATTATTAAATATTATTTGTTCAATAATGATTTATTCAAGGCTCAAATACATACATAAATGCATACATACATACATACATATATACAAATATATACAGTTCTCATTTATAATAAAATCATTTCAAATTATTATTTTAAATAATAAAAATCACATATTACAGGACATTAATTAAGTTCAAAAGAATATTGGTAAATATAACGGTCAGACACTTCAGAATGAATGCCTGTTATTTAAAATTTTGTCAAAAAATGAAATTTGTAGCTTTACTTATGAATACTATTCTTGCACACTAGAAGCCCACCAAATTCATCAGTAAACCAGATATTAAAGAACACTAATTAAGTTAAAAAGAATATCTGTAAATATATATTATCTTCATATGAAAACATGTAAAAAGCATGTATTGTGAATGTTTATTATTATTATAATTTTAAATGTATTTGTTATATTTATGCAAATATACTGTTTCTGGGTGGTGTTCTTTAGAAACTCACCAGTTTTTGACAGTTTTAAAATTATTATTATTATTATTACCAATGACTATGACTATTATTGAAAATGTATCCAAAAATACATTAAACTAATGACTAGATACTACAAAATTTATTAATAAGTAAATTTATTATTATTTGTTAGTATCAGGTATAATGCTGATATGTATATAGAATATCGGTAAATATATCAGTATATATATCTCAATTTTAGAAAGTCTATCTAAATAAGTAAATAATCATTTGTCCTCTATCTGAGGCTCTAAAATATATATGCCCAGCACAACATCACTGTAAATATATCAGTCAGACACTTCAGAATGAAAGCCTGTTATTTCAAAATGTGTCAAAAAAAAGAAAAAAGAAATTTGTAGTTTTATTTATGAATACTATAATTGTAAACTGAAGGTTCACTAAATTCAAATTTCAGATATTAAAGAACGCTTATTAAGTTAAAAACGAATATCGGTAAATATCAGTCAGCCATTATCATCTTATCTCTGTTTTAAAAAGTCTTATTATTAGTATTTATTAGTACCAGGTATAACGCTGATATATATATAGAATATCGGTTTATGTATCGATCAGACCGATTATCTCAGTTTTAGTAAGTATATCTAAGTATGTAAAATATGTACCCCTAGCACACCATCACTGGCCTAAGGTGAACAAAAAACAAAACGAGACAGAACGGAGACCCGACCTCGGATGAGCAGGTTCATACCGGGCGAGCACACGAGGTTAGGCCTAGTATCAGAGAAGAGACTAATTGTCAAGGTTATGCCTCTGTAGATGATTGATGTCAGCTCGGGCTTTTCTGTCAGCCTGTCAGGAGGCAGGAATGTTTAATGTTCTCATTATTGGTTGCGCTGTTGTGTATATTTCTCTGTCAGCGCCGCGGACCCATCTGAACTGCCAAAGCACTTCAAAGGCCTGCAGGTCATTTATCTTCCCCTGACGCGGTGAGTGTTCAGCCTCAGCTGAGTGCTAGTGATTTGTTATGACTTGAGAGCAAGCTGACAGACAGCTCTTCTGGTACAGAAAAAAAGGATTCCTTTTTGTCACACCGTGAAAACATCAATGTCCCTGTAATGGGCTACAACTGTCAATGGAGGCCAGCACCTGACAGTTGTGTGGTCGCACTAATTTGCAGCCCCAGTGGCTCGCTTCCCCAACTTTAGATTTGGTTATGGTGTCACAAACAAACAGGCCACCATCTGCCACGAGGTGCCACGGGGCCCGGCGGAGGGAAGGGGAGAGGTGGCTCGGCTAATTGAAGTCACGTCGTAATTTCGTATTAATCGGCCGTGCTTGCGTTCGCGGCTCGCCTCTGATGTTGAGCCAGCAGAGAAAGCCCAACGCGCGACGAGGCGAAGATGGGCCGTGCACCGCGGGCCGGAGTCAGGAGGGAAAAATCAGATCTTTGTTTCCTTTCCCAGGCCATGACATGATTAATCGTTCTCTTCTGATCTAATTTTGGAACATGAAAAACAGCACATTTGTCTTGAAGAAAAATGATGTACTGTACTCTGCAGATGGAAATTTCCAGCCCTGAAAAAGATTAAAGTGAAATTCCACTCCTTAGACCTAATCATGAGTTGTAGATTATTCTGTCGTTTTAAGCAGATGGTGGGTTTGATTCAGAGGCCCTCTCCTTATATTAATGAATACTCGACTGTTATATTTGACTTAGGTAAGTGAAATGTCTATCACGCCTAATGGACTGCCGGTCGACGGTGCGCGTGCCCTACCGCCGCGTGCCCTTGCTGCATATTTCATGGTTTGTACTTATGCAGAACATTTTGTTTCCTTCGATTTTTCACACTTGTCAACAGTTTGCTAAATATTTTCACACAGGAGTGGAGAAAAGAACAAACTTGTGTCCACAGCTAATTTCCATCTATAGGTCACTGCTATAACTCTGCGACTAAAACTGTCACCATGGGCGAGAGGAGAGCAGAATTCAATAGTAACTTGATTAAGTTCCCAGTCAACATGACTGCATACACAGCAGTATGTTAACCAACCTAATTATAGGAGCGGCGAGGAGGGGTGATAAAACCGGCTGAAAGGAGGTGGCTTCTGAGGCTGATCATGTGACCTTCAATACTGATTTACCCTCGGGGAGCGGATGGAGCTCTTGTCACACCTCTCCTCTCGTTCTATCTGTGTGTATTCAATTCGGAAACTTGCGCCATTCTTCACTTAGTCTAAATCAGGTTATGTGATTAAATCCCTGAGGCACACTTACCACACCCACACAGCTAGTAAAAATAGTGGAAGAAATGTTTCAGATTATTGTTACTTTATTCAGTTTGGACTGTCCTAGAATCTCGCATGATCTGTATGAATATTCATTGCGAGAGTGTCATGCTAATTAGCGCTTTGCCTCCCACTATTTAGTCCAAGCCATTCTGAAATGTATCTAATGCATATTAAACCAATGAAGTATAAAAGGCCGTGCTAAATGCTGAATATAGTCACAGCTAAAGGGAAAAACGTACTGCTTAAGCTGTGACTACTGTATATTCACAATATAGTTCTTTACAGCTTTCAAAACCGATTATCACATAATAATTTCAATTATAATTGCATTTTTGAATTACAATATTTTCATTAAAAATAAATAAATATGTTTTACAATAATTAACTTATTTTAAATTAAAAATTTCAAATTAGATAATCAAGAAGATAATCAAATTAGCCAATTTGGGGGGGCGCTCGAGAGCTCAGCATGGAGTAGACGTAGTTTTTGAGGTCTCTTCCTTTAACTTCGGAAAATTAGTCTTGTTTAATCATAAACAAAACAAAACGATACCCCTTATCGACTGAAATCAAGATGACGAAGCCTAAAACGAAAAAAGGGGATCAATCGACCAATGTGGACGAACAATCAGGGGAAAAGCAAGCTCTGACTGAACAAGCGACTAATGCTAGCGCTAACGACGAGACCACGGCCTTATCCTCTGTCATGACGGCTATCCAAGCCATGGATAAGTCTATGAATGACAGATTTAACTCTGTTGAAAATACCTTATCACAGATGCAAACATCACTCTCCGAATTTAATTCCCGTATTTCAGATCAGAAGAGCGCGAGAACCGAACAAGAGAGCCGTATCTCTGATTTAGAGGCTCTCTGTCAGGACATCGTCGCGGCCAATAAAGCCCTACACGCCAAGCTTGACGACCTGGAGGGCCGTTCCCGTCGCCAAAATATAAAAATTACGGGGCTACAAGAGAAAGTTGAAAACGGCCGTCCTACTGAATTTGTCGAAAAGTTGATTCCGGCTCTCTTGGGAGCTCAGAACTTTCCGTCGGGAGTAAAAGTGGATCGAGCACATCGCATTGGTCCTTTGCCAGCTAAAGGAGGACGTCCTCGTACACTAATAGCAAGAATCCACCACTACCCTGTTAAAGAATTAATTCTGAGGCTGTCCCGACAACAATCACCTCTACAGTTTGAAGGTACGGGGATCTCCATATATCCCGATCTAACAGCGGATGTGTTGTTGCAGCGCCGAAACTTTGACGGAGTGAAAAAGAAATTAAAAGAGGCCGGCGTCAGATATGGACTTCTCTTCCCCGCGCGACTTATCGTCACTCATGGATCGGAAAAGAGAATCTTCAACGCAGTCGCAGATGCCGAGGCTTTCGCCAATACAATCATCGCCGCATCCTGACTTTGTTTGCAAGTATCCTCGATTCGGACAATATTTAAAGTCGTTCTAAACATACAGATCCTGCAAGTGAGAACGTTTCTGTTTACGCGCTACCACACAGATTGGTGATCTGGACTCACTCACATGGAAAGCTGATGATATCTATACCCGAGCACAATCGATAAGTTTGAGACTATTGACTTTACACTGAAAGTAGGCCTGCCATTATGCTGGATCATGGTTCTAACATTTCGTTGCACACGTCTGTGAGACAGTGTTGAGCTTGTGCCAGTTCTCTGTTGCACTACCAGTTTTGTTAATGTTAAATGCCGAAGGAGGATGAGGAGCCGTTCTTACTGTGTACAGCTAAGTTTATTGTAGCTGGTTATTGTTTTCACTGCTCCGTAGGCAACCTTGTAGCTCCACGGTTTGTATGGGGTCTGTTTTTTTCTACTCCACTTCGTTTGGGGAAGCGGATTAGAGGGAGGGGGGCGACATTGAGGGCTTCTTCTTATGATTTTGTGTTAAATGTTATGTGTTTTGCTTTGCTCATTGTAACAACTCCAGTTCCACACAGTCATTATAATAACATTGAATTTTATCTACACTGGTATGTAATATGAGACTCTTAAACTGTAATGTTACCTTAGCCAGCTGGAATGTACGAGGCATTAATAACCGGGCTAAAAGGTTTAAAGTCTTTTCGTATCTGAAGTCAATATCTGCTGATATCATGTTTTTACAAGAGACACACATTAAGCATAATGAACAAAGGCTTCTAAGATGTAACTGGGTCTCACAGGTGTTTCAATCTACGTTTTCATGCAGGGCCAGAGGAGTGGCCATTTTGCTCCGCAAAACAATTCCTTTTAAACATATATCTACTATTTGCGATCCAAATGGTCGATATATAATAGTCTCTGGTCTAATTTTTTCGGTACATACTACGTTATTGAACATATATGGACCAAATCATGACGATCCATCTTTTTTTCGTAAAGTTTTCAATCTCCTGCCTAATCTGTCAAACACACATCTAATAATCGGTGGTGATTTTAACCTGGTTTTAGATCCTGTTTTGGACAGGACCTATAACCGCTCCATGGGTCATCTGCCCAATTCTGTCGCCACCTTGAATGAATTAATTACTTCATTTGATTTGGTTGATGTTTGGAGGTTAAAGCATCCGACCGACAGACAGTATACTTTTTTCTCCCATGTCCACAATTCATATTCTAGAATAGATTTTTTTCTAGTTGATTTTAAGGTGGCCTCACGCGTAACTTCAGTGAAACACCATAATAGAATAATCTCAGATCATTCTGCGGTGACCATTTCGCTTGACCTTTTTGATATAAAGCCTAATTATAGCTGGCGATTCAATCCTACATTACTCCTTGATTCTCATTTTTCCCAGTGTGTCACAGAATGGTTGGATGACTATCTTATGTTTAACGATACAGGGGAAGTGTCCGACTCAACACTGTGGGAGTCACTTAAGGCGGTATTAAGGGGGCACATTATCTCGTATGAATCCGGCTTAAAGAAACAAAGAAAAGCTCGCCGGTCAGTAATTGAAGCTCGTCTTAATCAACTTGAACATTTACATGCAGACTCCGCAGATCCTGTTCTGCTCAAAGAAATTATAGCACTAAAACTAGAATATAATAAAATTCTTTCCAACCAAGTTAACAATATGCTATTGAAAATAAAACAAAAACAATTCGAGTTAGGGGACAAACCAGACAGGCTGCTCGCTCGACAGCTGAGAAATATTCAAGCCAGTAGATCTATTCATCAAATTAGGAAAAAGGACGGAACGCTAGCGACGAACCCTAGGGACATTAATGAATGTTTCAAGGAATTTTATGAGGCTTTGTATGAATCGCGAACTTCCAGTGACCCTGCAGACCTTTCCCACTTCCTCCAATCATTACATCTCTCAAAATTAGATGATGCAGATCGAAACGCCCTCAATGCAAACATAACGTTAGATGAAATAAATGAAGCCATCACATCGTTGCCCAGCAGTAAGGCCCCCGGACCTGATGGTTTCGGAATTGAATTTTATAAGAAATACTCCCAAAAACTTGCTCCCCTGATGTTGAGATTATTTAACCACTCTATTGAAAATCAGGAATTTCCACAATCAATGTATGATGCTAATATTTCTTTAATTCTTAAAAAAGGGAAAGATGAAATGGATCCAGCATCATACCGTCCCATATCTCTTCTGAATTCAGATCTTAAAATTTTCAAAAAATCCTTGCAAATAGACTAAATAAATGTATAACTAAAATTATTCACTCCGATCAGACTGGTTTTATCCCAGGGCGCTTTTCCTTCTTTAATGTGAGACGCGTAATGAACATTTTATATTCAAAGTATGATTCTCATTTAAATGTCGCCATTTTATCTGTCGATGCCAAAAAAGGCATTCGACCAAATTGAATGGAATTATATTACCTCGGTGCTCCAAGAGTTTGATCTAGGTGAATCATTCTCACTATGGGTGAAAATGCTTTATGCCAAACCCAGGGCCTCAGTGCTTACTAATTTTGATAGATCTTCACAATTCACACTACATAGAGGCACTAGACAAGGGTGTCCCCTTTCACCCTTGCTTTTTGCCATTGCTATAGAACCCCTTGCGGTTGCTATAAGAAATAACCCATTTATTTCATCTCTTAAGATAGGCCAATTAGAACATCATATATCTCTTTATGCTGATGACATTATTCTTTACCTTGTTGACCCAGAACGGTCTATCCCACCCCTATTAGACTTACTGGAGACTTTTGGAAAGTTCTCTGGATATTCTGTAAATTGGCAAAAGAGTGAATTCATGCCTGTTACTAATAATATTGACCCAGGCTTCATACAAAACCTACCTTTTAAAATTGCAGAAGACAGTTTGAAATATTTGGGGGTCATTTTACCTAAAAATACAAAGGGCATATATAAATTAAATTACTTAACTATGCTAGAGAATTTGAAACGTAATATTGAAAGTTGGAGGACCTTCCCACTGTCTATGGTAGGGCGCGTGAATGCAATCAAGATGGTGACATTGCCCAGATTTCTTTATCTTTTCCAAAACCTGCCAATTTTCCTGCCCAAATTTTTTTTTTAAAGCCTTAGATTCGATTGTCCTGCCATTTGTGTGGGGCTTCAGAGCACACCGTATTTCTAAGTTACATGTTTGTAAACCAAGGTCGATGGGAGGATTAGGCTTGCCAAACTTCCAACATTATTATTGGGCTGCAAATTGCAGAGCCTTATCATACTGGAAAAAATCTCATCTTCCGGGGCCTGCAGATGACATTCCATCTTGGCTTGCCATTGAACAGAGTGTTACAAATTACTCTCTCTCTTCTTTGCTTTTTGCGGCACCTGTACCACTCAAAAAAGTGGCCAACACAAACATTGTGATTAGTAGCTCTCTCAAAATATGGTATCAGGTACGGAAAGCATTTGCATTGTCTTCTACCACACTGTCCACCCCTATTGCTTGCAATCATGCCTTTAAGCCATCCCTTACAGACTCCACACTCAAAAAAATAGCTCTTTGGCTGAACGATTCAATCATGGACAGTGGTTCCACGTGAATGAAGCATGTAAAACTAAATAGAACCATCCATGTACAACTAACTAGAATCAATGGTGTTCCTTTAATTTGAATGAATGGTTTTAGTTTAACTTAAATAAATGATTTTCATTTAAATTGACATTCAAATAATCCTACAATTAATGCTTCCTGTTTAGTCATGTGGTGTAACAAACTAAATATAACTTTTCTTTACACATGATGTCCGGTGTTGGCAATCCAGAATCGATTCAATATAAAGTAGTACATAGGCTTCATTACTCAAGGGTTAGGCTTAATAAATTCTACCCGTCCATCTCTTCTAAATGTAACAAATGTGAATCTGCAGAGGGCTCTCTGGGACATCTTTTTTGGTCATGCCCGAAACTTTATGGGTTTTGGAGTGAAATTTTCAGATTCTACTCAGTGGCTTATTTATGTGACCTCTCCCCTGACCCAGCAATTGCTGTCTTTGGCTGGTCTAACTCCCTTCATGGCTTAGGCAATCAAATTAAAAAAACTGTCCAATACGGAATGGTAGTAGCTAAAAAAATCATCCTTTGTCAATGGAAAAAGGTATCAAAACCACTTTTTAAATCTTGGTTATCTGAACTTTCTGCCACTTTGCATTTAGAGAGACTCAGACACAGCCTTTCTGGTAACATTGCTGGCTTTGAGGCCACCTGGGAACCCTTTCTTAAACATTTAACAAATGTCCAGGGTAATAGCTTAAAGGTTTGACTTTTACTGTCTGTATTATTATCATATCGCTCGTTCCCACTGGCCTAGAAATAGATGTATAATATCATAAAAAATGTGTATAGAACTGGAGGAACTGATGTACTTGACTCTAATTTCTGTCCCTTTTTTTTTCTTTCTCTTCTTGTCTTTTTGTATTGTTTTATGTTGTCATAATGTGGAAATAAAAATATAATATACAAAAAAAAAAATTATTCAATAAACCGATGTCATTGCAAATATTACTGTTACTTGTTCATCATTGTGTCAGTGTTTTTTTCGCAAGAACAACATAGTGACGAAACGAAGTTTGTCTGTTTAGTGCTACTGTAGAAACATGGAGGCGACTTCCATGTAAGGGGACCCGCGGTGTATGTAGATATAAATTGTTCATTCTAAGGTAATAAAAACATAACGGATCATTATGTAAGGCCTTTATACTCCTCTGAAAACATAGTTATGTATATTATATTGCATTTCTGTCTATAGATCATCCTAAATATTACACAGTGCACCTTTAATAATCAACATATTAATCAAAATTATCAACCTATTTACATTCATCTCATTATATAATATGTCCACACATTAGCAGATCATTTGTTCACTATACTGTCCAAATGAGTCTAATGAATGATTTTCACTGATACAGAGATTATTTATTACAGTGAAGATCTTAAAGGAACCTATTATGCAAAATTCGCTTTTGAACATAATTATGTATCTCCAATTTGTGTACACAGCCACCCTATTGTGGTAAAAATCCATCCACTCTGTTATTTTCCCCATAATTCAGAAATTGCATCTCACAATGAGCTGTTCAGAAACGTAATTCAGCTAATTTTTATTTAAAGATTTAAACATTTTGCTTCTGATAAAATTAGTCATTTTCAGAATGGTATAATAAATGATCTGTGGGGTATTTTGAGCTGAAACTTCACAGACACATTTTGAGGATACTTGAGACTTATTACATCTTGTAAAAAGGGCATAATAAGTCCCCTTTAAAGCTGCAGTGTCACCAAACTGCCAATGCAGAAATAATGACTGTTTTTAAACAAAGTTTTATAGACCATCAGAAAAACACATCGTTCCTTAACAGATTAATGACACTAACGATAACACGTGTGAGTGTACCTACTTAACCATATTTTGGGGACAAATTTGTACCCAAAAGTGAGGTAAACCTGACAAAATCTCCAAAAACCTGCCTTTGGGGACGTCCTCATTTGTAAAAACGGGTTTAAAAATAAACTAAACAAAGTTTTTTTGAAATTGTAAAAATGCAGAAAGTTTCCTGTAAGGGGTAGGGTTGGTGTAGGGCAATAGAAAATACGGTTTGTACAGTATAAAAACCATTACGCCTATGGAATGTCCCCATTTGGATAGCTAAGTAAACGTGTGTGTGTGTGTGTATGTGTTTTCTAGCGTGGATCATGGAGGAGAGTTCAGGTGTAGATCAGGACTCCACAAATGTAAGTGCACAAACATTCAGTTTTAGTGTTTGTTGTAAATATCTCTTATAATGTGTGTCTTGTGTTCAGATTCCTGTGATCTCACACTGGATCCAAACACAGCAAATGTTTTCCTCATTCTGTCTGAGGAGAACAGAAAGGTGATGTGTGTGAATGAGCCACAATCATATCTTGATCATCCAGAGAGATTTGATGGGCGTTCTCATGTTCTGTGTTCAGAGAGTCTGACTGGACGCTGTTACTGGGAGACTGAATAGAGTGGAGACAGAGCTGCTGCTATATCAGTGGCATATAAAGGAACCAAGAGGAAAGGAGGGCTCTTTAGTAATGACTGTGTGTTTGGATACAATCAAAACTCCTGGAGTCTGTTCTGCTCTGATTACGGATTCACTGTCCATCACAATGCTTACTCCACTTCCATATCTGCTGGTTCAGGCTCCTGTAAGAGAGTAGCAGGCCCGGATTGGCTAATCGGGAGCACCGGGAGGATTCCCGGTGGGCCGGTCTGGTTTTTTCGCCGCTAGGGCCGGTCGCCACTGGGTTGAAATATGGATGCTGTCCTTAGACTGCCTGCACTCACAGCAGCCCCACTCTTTTTATTTATTATTTTCTCACAGCTCATTATTATCATTTTCACTAGACCATATCAATAACAAATTCTCAATTGATAATTAATCATTCCTTTTGCGTAGCCGTGTTTTTTTTTTTTTTTTTTTTTTTTTTTTTTTTTTTTTTTTTTTAGCCGTTTGAGGAATGCTTTAAGACCAAGCGGAATTCTCTGCTGCTCCCGCTTCACAGCGATCGGGACTCACGCTAACGGCAATAACCTTCACCATCCGCGTTTTGATTTTGCCAAATCAGTTTGGGCAAATGCAAACAACTTATTGATCATGAACCCAACATCCAGCAAGGCAGAAAAACATTCAATCCACCTGAGGAAAGACGTCTTTCATTGTAAGTTAATGCTGTTAAATAGAGGGAAATACAAAACAAACAAACAAAAAAAACTTCTCGCGTAGCCTATTCTAAAGCCCTGTTCACACCAAGCACGGTAACGATAAAGATTTAGTTCTAAAAATCGTTCTCAGTATTAAAGAATAGCAGCGTCCACACCACAACTATAACGATAAAGGCACAGAGAAACGATATCGTTGGAATCAGTTCCAGAACGATTTTTTTTCCAGCTGATGAACGATAAAAACACTGACAGCCAATCAGAATCCATCCTGCTATAACGTGCTCGAGAATTTAAAGCGGCAGACGCACCTGCGCTTAGAATAAACAGACGATATCGTTCGCTGGTGTGGACTCTAATATCGTTATCTTTATGTAGTTATCTTTATTGTTATCGTGCTTGGTGTGAAAGGGCATTTAAACATGGACCTCATTAAAACACCAGAAGCAGCTCACACTCACAAGTTTTCTTTAATTTAAAAAAATGTGCATAGTATGCAAAAATATGCATTTTCATTCATTCAAAGGCTATATGGTTGCAATAATATTTTAGTTCAAAACTTTAAGTGCCATTGTTTAAAATGCTTTATTGGCTGATGTTTCATAGACCTTCAGTTGTTATGCTTTCAAATTTCATGCCATTTGTAATTTAACAGTATTTTCTTCTCCTAAATTACTACACTTGTGACGTCACAATTCTATATTGGTACAATTTACATTTTTTGTATGACATTAAATTTTTTTTTAGAATAATTGTACATAAATAGGTTAAGCAAAACAATTGTTATTATTTCTGAGAACTTTTTAACTGCAGGCAGACATGGCCTACATTATGGTACAGTACAAATATTTGGAGCATCCCTTATTCTGTCCCTTATTTTCTTAAAGAATAAACACTTATTTTCTACAAGAATACACCAATAAAAACTATTTTCTTAAAGAATAAAAGATAAAGAATCACATTTGTCCCTTATTTTCCATTTCTGAAGTTAATTGACAACCCTAATGCTGACGTAATTATCTTTTGACTTCCTTGACAGTGGCGCCTTGCTTAAAAAAAAAGGAAAAAATAAAAAAACCCAGTTGTTGGAAATATGCAAGCAAAAAATAGGCTAATAGATAAAAAAAGGGATAATAGAAAGTGTAAAGGCTGCACCGAAAAGGCCAGTATATATATATATATATATATATATATATATATATATATATATATATATAAAAAAACACAAAACAAAAAAAAAAACAAAGTGGGCCAGTCTAAGGCATGAAACTCCAGGCCTGAAAATGAGTCCCACTCCGGCCCTGGAGAGTAGGAGTGTATCTGGATGAGTCGGCAGGCACTCTGTCCTTCTACAGTGTCTCTGACACACACAAACTCACACACATTCACTCAACCTCTCTACACTGGATTTAGAGTTTATAATTACAACTCTTCAGTGCCTCTGTGTCACATTAAATATAAAACTGACTGACAAAAATTTAATCTTTCTTTAACACACACTCACACACACATTCACTGAGCCCTTCTGGTGGATTTAAAGTTTATCCTTCAGTGTCTCTGTCACATTAAACACACACACACACACACACACACACACACTGACTAAAACCAGGATTCGTTTTACATGGAGAGGTCAGGTGGGATTGTAGAGTAATTATTATCAGATCTTCTCAGTGATTTTAGTCCCGTCCAAATGTGCCATCTCAGGAATCATTATGAACAATGTCAACAAGTCAGTAAAGATTATGGTGATGTTTACCTTCTGCATAAAGGTCTGGAAAAATTACCTCAGGTAATACTGATCCTGTGCGAATAGACCAGCTGTAAATATGTACATAAATATTCCATCATTTCCTGGTATGAAACTTCTGTTGACTTTAGGTAAGTGCCTATTATATCTAATCAGAATTTAATTAATTGAAATTAATTAACCAAAATGATTTAATTAATTAACTGCTTAAAATTTAAAGTCTGACCAATCCAAGTTCTGTTCTGATTGATTAAAAATAACATAACACATATCTGACACAAGTTTTGTAACTATAAAACATTAGTGTGTAAAGCAGAGATGGAAACTTGAGTCTGCGACTTGGACTCGAGTCGCATGTAATGGCAAGCTCACACTACATGATTGAAAGACTAGCTGAATCACTGTGTTGCTCACACTACGCAATAAGATTTCTTGTCATCTGTCGTCATCTTGTTATAGCTGCGTGCATACTACACAACACAACGCTAACGAGGTGCACACACTAAAAAACATTCAGTGAAGAGGTTTTCCGGACCATCGGTGAAAATATGTTTTCTCACATAAATTCTCATGAGAAATTACAGTGATTATAGGCCATATCTTCAAGCATGAACGATCAACTGGCCCTTCAATTGGTCTGTGCAGTTATTTTATCCAAAAGAAAGAAGAAACCACAACAAAAGAGAATATGGAAGAAACAATGACTTAGAAAACATGGACAACATGGACTGTCAGTACTGCAGAAAGAGTTGGAGGTAATTAAACAGTACAATAAAACGTGGTATTATATACACAATCTATGCATTTGTTAAATTTATTTCTAGTTAGTTGATTTGATTAATTTGTGACTTTTAGTTTCTGTTCATAAAGATGCATGATAAGAGTGTTTATACCATCTGGACTGTGATTGGCTGGATTAGTTTCACCTTGTCATTGTGTCGCTCACATTACGAGATCACGTGGCGATAATATTAAACAGGTTTGAAAATTTCGTAGCGTCTGTGACAGCTCGAGACAGGTTTGGATCACGTTGCTGACCTGCTCATACTTAACGAGCTTCGGCGACCACAACGAGCAGAGATTTGGTCATGATCCGGGGGTTTTGTGGCAGCCTTTGGAAATCTGTCCGCGACAGCAAAATCCAGCTAAAAATCCTGTAGTGTGAACCTGGCTTAAGTTGCAAAAATAAAGACTTGCGACTTGCCTTGGACTCATGAATCGTGTCGTGAGACACGTAAAAAACGCAAGTCATTTTGGTATGACATTCCATTAACATTCTCCCTTTACTCTCCCACATGACAGCATCATACACCACATTTTACTATTCATTCCTAATTCATTAATTCCCTATCAATATTGCAGTCTTGGAGTAGAAAATGTCACAACAATTCATTTCTAAACTCACCAAGCCAGCATTATTATATATGCACATGACACCGGTTTGAAGCTTTAAAGGAGTCACCGGATGCCCATTTTCCGCAAGTTGATATGTTTCTTTAGGGTCTTAATGAAAAGTCTATAACATACTTTAGTTAAAATTTCTCAATGGTAGTGTAAAAAACCACCCTTTTTACCCTGTCAAAAACGGCTCTGTTCATAGCAAGCCGTTTCGTTGCATGCACCTTTAAATGCTAATGAGCTCTGCTCTCCCCGCCCCTTTCTTCTGGGGGTGACGAGCCGTTCTCTGAGAGACGGTAGTCGCATTCATCATGAAACTTGCTTACTAGCACTTTATTAGGAAAGGCAATTTGCAAAGATTCATACAGTGGCCGAGAGAACTCAACGTGCTGCAAATAGAAAAAAAACACCTGGAAATTAAGAAAACAACTTCATCAATTTGACAACACACGCGCTGCAAATGCTCACAACACGACCAAATAAAGAAACGCACTGCAAATACTCACAACACAACCAAACAAAGAAACGTGCTGCAAATAAAATTCTTTATTTGGTTGTGTTGTGAGCATTTGCAGCTCGTTTCTTTATTTGTTTGCATTGTGAGCATTTGCAGCACCTGCTGTCAAACTGACGAAAATGTTTTCATATTTTGCTGGTGCTTTGTCTATTTGCATGTGTTTTATGAAGTTGCAGCGTGTTGAGCTCTCTCGGTCACAGTAGATTCATTAAAAAAAAAAATCTTCTGTATGTGAGGCTGGATCACAAATGATTCGTGCAAACATAGACACATTTATGTAGATTGGGGGGCACATTCCCTTTAAAAACAAAGGTAATCCACAGCGTCTGTAGCGGCTCAGATGTCGGGAGTAAATGACGATTGCCATGTTCATTATTACATCCAACAACAAAGCACCTCAATCGCTTAGGACAGTGGTTCTCAAACTTTTTATACCAAGTACCACCTCAGAAAATATTTGGCTCACAAAGTACCACCATAATGACCAACATTAAAACAGTAGCGTAGTAGGCCTAAATATTCAGCTACAGCTTTTTTATTCCTATTTAGAATATTTGTTGTTGTCAGCCACTTTAACAGTGTAAATACACAGTTTGAACATTAACACTGCAGTGCTTACAAACAAGTAAATAAAAAACTTAAATAATGATTAAATTAAACTGTGTTGTACCTAAACCTTAAATAAAAACTACTGCACTTAAATGTAAAAAAAAAAACTTTTCTCAGATAAAGAATAAATTAAAATCTATTGTGTTTTTAACATTAATTTATATTTAATTTAGTGATTCCTCTGCGTACCACTAGAGGGAGCCTGCGTACCACTAGCGGGACTCGTACCACACTTTGAGAATCACTGGCTTAGGAGACATTCTTGTCTACACCCTGATGACAGCTCACTCAGGGCGCGTCTGTGCTAAAACACTGTTAATTACAATAATGAGCAGAAAGAACCAGTTGCTAAAAACAGAACAAAGACTTGACTTGGACTGCACCTCAGAGAATTAAGACTTGACTTGGACTCCACTTTAAAGACTTGAAACTTGTTAAGAGGAATAACACATCAGTTGAGTTAAAAGTAACACAAAATGTATAGTCCTTATATAAACACAGAGATGTGTTAAGAAACAACACAGGTTCTGTTGTTTTCAACACATCGTTTTTATGGTGCATTGTATGCATTCACTGCTATGGTGCATTGTATGCATTGTTTGCTATATGTTCAATCAAACAAGCATATGTAAACAAAAGTGATTATTATACAAGATGTTGTCAGTTGTTACGTTTTAATTTAATTGGAAGTGCAAACTTGATTAACTGTTAACGCTATATGAACTTTTTACAAAAGCAGCATTGTCAGTTAGGGGTTCAGCTGTGAATAATTTAATAATGTACAGTACAATAAGTCAGTTTGAAACCTTTTCTTGCACTTTGTGTGCACATGCATTCTGTACTCTGTCAAAATTTAACTATTAATTAAATGGCTAATATTTTTACATCTTCCTGTTTCTGTTTCTTTTTAATTTTAAAATTACACATTTGATTATTTAATTACCTGATACAATTTAGGCCAGTTTTACTAACAGCTTAAGCCAGCGCAAACCGTCTTTTGGCGTTAAAATAGTACTGTCAGGATTTATAAAAGACGACTTGGAATACCAGGTCTATCAACACTTCTTGCAACCCTTAATATTTTTGGCCTCTGGTACTTTTCAACATACTGTGGCTTCTTTATTTCTTTATTCTTTATTTGCGACTACAGTAATTTGTGCTGGGCTTGGTAGATTGTGCTAGTCATTATGGAAATGAGATGTTGCGTCTGTGTTCTTTAATTTGCGTGTTGTAAATCACCTGCGGAAATTTCCATGCCCATCGGCGCTGTTTTGGAATTGCGCTCTCACGCTAATTTGCCCTACTTAGCAAAACTGTCCCTTTGTGTGTTAAAATGACTTACACATCTACTGTGTTAAATTCAAAACAACATTTTAACACATTGCTTTTTGTAGTGTGTGAACTCAATTACTGATCAGGAGAGTTAATGTGTAAATGTTTGTTTTTGCACAAGATTAATAAGGTAAGATATGCTAGTGTTCAATGATTTGTTGGGGTTTAAAGTTTTTCTTATGGGTTTTGGGTTACCATTGTGCTAAAGAGTAGAGCCTGTGTTTAGGTTGAGCAGAAGACTGAGATGCATTGATAATATGCTGCATGTTGCTTTATTTAAAGAGCAAAATCTTGTGCGAGTGTCCGGTGTTCTGCAATATGATCTCCTAAACCTGAACTGGGTGCCAATCCATGCCAGTCGACCAGTGAACAACCATCAATAATCTGACCAAATTTGCTGCACTGTGGCACAAAAGATGCTGGCTATTTATGTATGTGTATGTATGTATTATTTATTTTAAATTTATATTTTTGGGCTTTTATGCCTTTATTTTTGATAGGACAGTGGAGATATGACAGGAAAGTATAGGGCAGAGAGAGGGGTGTTGGATCAGGTTGCCAGAGGCACAGTTGCGCAACATGTCGGCTCACTAACCACAATGCCATCAACATCTACAATAGAGTCTATTTATAAGGGAGCCATTTAGTCTAAAAGGTTTGTTGATGGCATGTTGCTTCCACAGAAATGTCTAATCCATAGTTTCGAAATTTCTGCTAAACAAACCCAAAACCGCCGCCGCGTGTTTTGAGTTGGAGCTCCGTCAAGTTAATCCTAAATCGTCTATTTTTTAATCTTAAAATCAATTTTATATACCTTCATCTTCATTTCTATATCTTGTGAATATATCCCATATTGTATTCTACAACAAAAACAATCGGACCGCCTTGCTTTCACTAGTTTTATTTTGACTTCCCTAGTTCGCTAGCCCGTTAGCATCGCCAGCATGGTTGCCGTTAATCTTGCTTACATTGTTTACATTCTATTCACACACATTACCATTGTTTTACTCACTGTTACTTGGTTTAATGGCAGATTTGTGTCTACCTTTGAGTGCAGGTGAGGACACGTTCGAGTTGCATTCGGTGCAGCTCAAGCTGGAGGCCGTAGAGAAGCAGAGTCACGAGCTGCTGAAGAAGCAGGCCCAGCTGAGAGAGCGGAGAGCCATGCTGGAAACATCCCACGCTCACAAGTCCGTAAGTATACAGCGCAATACTAACACTCCCACCACCTCTACTTCGTGTGTTTCTCTGCACAGGCCCCATGCACCCAGGACGCAATCTTCCCAGGTCTCCCCAGAGTCCCAGGCCGGGACACCATGGACCCTGGGTGTAGCAGCAGCGGAAGACGTGAGCCAGGCCCTGCGCGAGGACCTATCCCCCTCCGCCACCTCTGGTCTTCGAGATCTCCACCCAGAACCGCTTCACTCCCCTCCGCGAGACGGAACGCGACGCTGTTATCGTCAGAGACTCCATCGTCCGGCACGTCCGTGCTACCCTTGCTAAAGGTAAAGCGCACACTCACTGTTTTCCCGGCGCTCGTGTTCTCGATGTTTCTGCGCAGATACCTGCGATCCTGAAGGATGATGAGAACATCGGCGCGATCGTGTTGCACGCGGGTGTGAACGACATCAAGATGCGGCAGATGGAAGTACTGAAGAGGGACTTCAGGAGCCTGATCGAGACAGTACGCAGCACATCGCCCACGACGACGATCATCGTGTCAGGACCGCTTCCCACGTATCGACGTGGACATGAAAAGTTCAGTAGACTTTCTGAATTAAATGAGTTGTTATTGTCATGGTGTAAAGAACAGAAACTGCTCTTTGTTAATAACTGGAACCTTTTCTGGGAGTGTCCTAGGCTTTTCCGTGCTGATGGCCTGCACCCCAGCAGAGTCGGAGCAGAACTCCTGTCGGACAACATCTCCAGGACGCTACGCTCCATCTGACTAGTAAGCCAATTCTCAAATAACTGCTATGATGTCTTTTGTTCTACCCACTTAAATGATAGAAGTGCTTACATTGTCCAATCTATAAAGACTGTGTCTGTTCCCTGAATAGTGAGGTCAAAATATAAATTTAATGCAGGATCTAGAAATAATCTGATCGTGATTAAACCAGAAAAAATGCTAAATAAATAAACAAAAAATATTTTTAAAACTTGGGCTCCTAAACATTAGATCACTCACACCCAAAGCGGTTATTGTAAATGAAATGATCACAGGTAATAGATTTGTTGTACTCTGCTTGACTGAAACCTGGCTTAAACCGAATGACTATATTGGTCTGAATGAGTCTACTCCACCAAGCTACTGTTATAAGCATGAGCCCGGTCAGATTGGTCGCAGCGGCGGTGTTGCAACAATATATAGGGATATTCTCAATGTTACCCAGAAAACAGGATACAGGTTTAACTCATTCGAATTACTTCTGCTTAATGTTACACTGTCAGATATGCAAAAGAAATC
>JAFVLL020040705.1:0-10438 GCA_021397915.2 Tor tambroides
GTGTGAGTGCGTGTGTATGTGTGCTTGTGTGTGTGTGTGTGTGTGTGTGTGTGTGAGAGAGTGAGTGTGTGTGTTTGTGTGAGTGAGTGTGAGTGTGTGTGTGTGTGTGTGAGTGTGTGTGTGTGTGAAAACTCTCCAGTTCTCTCTCGCAGGTTTCTTCCACTGTCTCCTCTTGTCTCTGAGTCACATTGTTTAACACACACATATAAAAATACCTTCAGTTCTTCTTTGTTGTCATCAGTTCTCTTTCCCTGCCTGTGATACTGAAAATGAAATCTGCATGCATACTGTGATCCCCTGAAAAAAAATACACCAGATCTTTTTTATTTTATCTTCAAACAATCTGCATAGCTTTCACACGTTTTAGTCCGGTGAATTTGCTTCAGGGTAGTTTTTTTTTTTTTTTAAGTCAAGTACCTTAATGTACGTTTTACCTTGAAATATGAGTTTTAGAATAATTCTGATGGTACACTGACTTCTAATAAGGCAAATGGCTTCTGTTTCTTTTCCAGGTTTCCCACAAAATTACATACAACAATACATACAACTACTTACAGTTGTTACCTTACACAACATACCTTAATTACTGTTGTTAAAACACATGGACCTTTTGTGACAACATGCCCCATAAAGACATTCTTAGAGGTACAGAATGAGGGAAGTGCCCTGTTGGGAACTTAGTATTTCTTTGAGAATAATGACTGTTTTGAAATATAAATTATGTGTCAAATAGTGTGTAAAATATTTTACAACTATAAGAGAGAGAGGGGAACTTTGTATCCTTTAAAAAATCCTGAAATAATGTATCAAGGTTTCCACAAAAATATTGAACATCACAAATGTTTTCAACATGATAATATTAATAAAAGTTACTTGAGTAGTAAATCAGCATATTAGAATGATTTCTGAAGATCATGTGACACTGAAGACTGCAGTTATGATGCTGAAAATTCAGCTTTGCATCACAGAAATAAATTACATTTTAAAATATATTCAAATACAAAACAATTATTTTAAATTGTAATAATATTTCACAATTCTACCATTTTTACCATATTTTGATCACACAAATGCAGCCAAGATTAAAATGATCTTACCGACCCCAAACACTCAAAAGGTAGTGTACAGAAAATATTTTTTAAAATGCAATTTAAGTACGGAAAATGTAACTTGGTTGACTTTTCTTGATTAAACAAAAATTTCATATTGTGAGCCAAATAATTCAGCATCAGGCTTGAGGAAGGAGAGAAAATGAGCTCGGCGTTGTCACAGCAACACTAATTGGTGGTAATTTTGTGCTCAGTTTTAATAAAGCGAATGAGAGACAAAGTGGCGTGTCCATAGCAGCAGTGCTATACTGCATGTCTTTCCATCAAGCGTGGGGTGTGTGTTTCTGTGAGGAGCGAGGAAGAGGAAAACTGATGACATTCACAGTGTGTCATGAGCCATAAAAAACGCAGAGGACAGTGAATGAGAGCGGCCATTAAAGCACAGACACTTATGGTCAGATCTGCGTACAGCACTTTCTCTCTCTCTTTCAGGTTTTACTTCAAACTACTGCAAAGTCATGCAAAGTCTTGGAAGGCAGCATGTAGCATTATATAATTTTGCCTTGGTGCATATAATAGCTGAAATGCTATTGTGTAGACAGTAGGGTTGGGTGATATTGTCAAGTCAAGTCAGTTTGATTTAACACATTGTTTCAAAACACCTGTACAAAAACCTCCTATTGAGCAAAGCCAAAGGCAACTGAGACAAGGAAAAATAAAGATGTTTAGATGAAGCGGAAGAGAAACCTTGAGAGGAATCACACTCAACAAGACACATATTACAATATATGTACATATGCCACATATGATGTAACATACAATAGTATAAAAAATATGACTCAATATTTTGCAGCCTTTTGAAAGCAATTGGTATATCTTTGTTTATTTGCTCTGAAATGGCAGGGTATTTTTTAGTCAGATGAACCATCATTTCAAGGGAACAGCCATTGTAGCCAAGCAAATTTAAGACATTTAATTGAAGAACTGAAAAAACATAAAAATCTAAATAATCATACTTTTACACCAAATCAGCATGAGGAGGAATAAAAATTTTTTTGTATGCACTATACTGTAACTTTACATTAAAACCCGCTCAGTTTACTAATATTTAAATAATTTTAATACAGTTCAAAAGTTTGGGATGGGAAAAATTTTTAAAAGTGTTTTTGAAAGAAGTCTCTTATGTTCACCAAGTCTGCATTTATTTGATCAAAAATACAGTAAAATACAGTTGTATTGTGAAATATTATTACAATTTAAAATAACTCTTTTTTTACTTGAACATATTTTAAAATGTAATTTATTTCTGTGATGAAAAGCTGAATTTTCAGCATCATTACTCCAGTCTTCAGTGTCACATGATTCATCAGAAATCATTTTAATATTTTGATTTTGTGCTCAAGAAACATTTCATAATATTATCAGTCTTGAAAACAGTCATATATTTTGTGTAAATCATGATGCTTTGATGAATAGAAATAAAAAAATATTGTTTATAACATTTTAAATGTCTTTACATTTTATTCATTAATTTAAATATTTAATATAGTCCAAATATAACCCTTGCTTAATAAAATATCAATCTTTTCTTTTTAAATCTTATTGACTCTAAACAGTAGTGTATGAAAAATTCCAAATAGGAATATTAAGTAATGCAAATGAATGACTGAATCAGTTTTAATTGATTCACACAAATGAATTGAAAATATGTGACGAGAATATAATGAGTGATGAGATATTATGACTTAAAAGAGTTCTTTACTAATAGTTCACTAGTTTTGTTCCAAACCTATATGACCTTCTTCTGTGGAACACAAAGTAAGTTATTTTGAAACATACACTGAAAGTCAATGTGGGCCAGTGTTATTTTAGAGTCCATATGGACATAAATGGTTGAATTATTCAAAATATCTTCTTTTATATGTATAAAATCCTGTCTATAGGGAAGCAGCCCACTAGATTCTGGAACACAGCTAGCTTTTGGGTTTTAGAGACGCTATAAACCCACTCACACAGACACGTCTGAAATGTCTTTGTCATGTTGTCAAGTAGTGAACTCCTGACTCCTGCGAGATGTTTATTTTGAATCATCCCTCCATCTGTTCCCTCACAATAAAAGAGCAGTTCTCCGCCGCTCGCTGTTCTCTAGCAGTAATCAGACTTGGGCTATAGAGAACAGGGTTGATCGATTAATCACTAGGTTGTAGAAAGCACGCAAGCAACAAATGCAACATGCACCGCTGTGCTTGAGCCCTGCTGCACTCTATCACGTGGAATACACTTGGCTTTATCGATCTATTGTGATGCCATCCGTTCCCTCGGCAGCAGCTCTATAGAACCTCTATAGAACAGAAAAAACTTCAATTTGTCGAAAAAGCATGCATTTCAGCAAACAACAAGCGATGGCTGATTTATCCGTCGTCCCTTATTCTCGCTCTCCATATGCAAATAATGCAACATTTATTTACTATTGAAACTGGAGCTGTTACTCTAGCTTTAAAAAATTCATGATTTTCTTTATTTCAGATCTTGATTGCATTTTAAAAGGGATTTTTTCATTTAAATTGGATTTGGCACCAAACACCGTGGAAACACAACAAAACAGCCCATCAGTAAAATCAAAGACCAACAAACAAATATTTTCTCTCGTGCAGGTATTGACCAAGACTCGCAACACATAATTAAGCCATTATTCCCACTACAGCTCTAATTTCCCCTCAAGAAACAGACGTGTGTGAAATATTACATATTCATGTAGCAGCTGTTAAGCATCAGCGTGCACGAATACAACATGTAGCCAGAGATATGTAAATCAGAGAGATTTAAAAAGGAAGGCCGTGAACAACAAATGGATTTTCACAGCCACAACTTGTAGCAGATGATAAATCTTGACAAAGAAGGTCTGAACACCACAATGCATATTTGAATGAAAATTAGGGAAAAGATTATATAGACAAAAAAGGGTGTGTGTAACTCCAGTTATGCTGTATGCGGAGTGGAACAGGTTATCAATAGACAAGAACAAACAGAAGAAAATTGCATGCAGCCACTTTAAATAACAAAATCAAGCTAGTTAAAGGAATAGTTCACCCCAAAATGAAAACTGACTCACTCTTAGGCCACCCAAGATGTAGATGAATTTGTTTCCTCGTCAGATTTGGAGAAATGTAGCATTGCATCACTGTCTCAGCAATGGATGCTCTGCAGTGAATGGGTGCCGTCAGAATGAGAGTCCAAACAGCTGATAAAAACATCACAATAATCCACACCACTCCAGTTCATCAGTTAACATCCTGTGCAGTGAAAACCTGAAAACCTGTGTTTGTAAGAACCAAATCCATCATTGAAGT
Organism: Tor tambroides; assembly: GCA_021397915.2. NCBI lineage: Eukaryota > Metazoa > Chordata > Actinopteri > Cypriniformes > Cyprinidae > Tor > Tor tambroides. The sequence goes on from JAFVLL020040705.1 coordinate 4,400, forward strand.
GTGTCTTGAAACTGGCCAAAATATCAGACCATAATCCACAACGCTTCGTCCAGTAAAATAAACTCTACATCTTGGATGGCCTGAGGGTGAGTACATTTTCAGCAAATTTTGGGGTGAATAGTTATGTAATCATTTAACTCACCTAAAATCTGAACTTTAGATTTAGTATTTTCGAAATTTGAATTTGGGGTGTTTTAACTCAATGCTGTTTAATTGCTGTTTGAAAAATACAAATCTATAAAACAATTCAATTTGCTCAAATGTCACCACGAGAATTCAGACGTACAAAGTATGCTACAAAACATTAACTTAAATGTCACCAAGTATTTAAATTTACAAAAAAAAAAAAAAAAAAGTTGATTCAAAATCCAATTTTTTGTGTCATATTCAAATCGCTATTCACCAAGTTTAAATAAACAGAAATGTTAAAGTGATTTGAGAGCTACAGTCTTATAATAAACATGCTTTAAAGGTTCTTCACAGCGATGCCATAGAAGAACCATTTTTAGAACCATTCAGTCAAAGAACCATCTCTTTCTTACCTTTTTGTAATCTTAAGAACCTTCTTTCCCCACAAAGAAGCTTTTGTGAAACAAAAAGGTTCTTCAGATGTTAAAGGCTCTTTATGGAACCATTTAGACAAAAAGGTTCTTTTATGGCATCGTGAAGCACCTTTATTTTTAAGAGTGCAGATTTTCAGCAAATAACTTCCGTTCCGTTCCTCACAAAAAGTATGGCTTCAGAACACTAATTATATAATATAATGCTGCTTATTTGCATGGAAAAGACTAGAAGAAAGAAAATAAAAAGTTTCAGACAACATGAGATTTAAAAACTTCAGAATTTAACTTTTGGGGTGAACTATCCCATTAAACAGAACTTGAATCTTCAGAAGCGGCACAGAAACTTCAAAACGTACTTCTTCCTTCTACAACTTCACACAGGTCTGCCTTTCACAGATAAAGCAGGAGGAAATACAAACACGCAGAGCGACCTGCAGCACATATCAAACCCATATTCCCCTTAACAAACCAGAGCGGCCCGGGGCCAAACTTCAACCAGCCAGACGTCCCATGGGCGGCAACAGATTCACAGCGGAACAGGGAATGGCTGGGCACCTGCTACACAGCACTGCGTGAAAAGAGATTGAAACGGAGAAGCTGAAGCTGAGCTGGTGTCCGGGGAACCCTTGAGTTAAGCCCACTGCAGTGAGAGCTGCAGGTATTACAATTTATAGACTGCTGCTTGCACTAATAAGGCACATTAACTGTTAAAAAGCCTTAATGAAATCCTTTTCCCAAGACCAAATAATAACAGGTTAAAGACAAACATTCACTTGGTCATTACTATGTATTTTGATCTAATGCACGCTTGCTGACCCTTACTAATATTGATTCCAGTAATTAGGGATCATTGATTTGACTGGTGATTTATTGAATGCTGATCGGCCCTGGAGGAACTGTCTATTTAAATGCAAAAAAGACAAAACGAGTTTTCGTGGATTCCCATTTTCACAAAGGTCATGCAATAATTAGTAACGGGTCTTCAAAAAGGAGTTTAGATATTGTTTGGTTTTTTTTGCATGAAAATTTAACATATGAGGGTAAAAATGAGAATCCATGTGATATTTTTAACTGCAGTTTCACATGCATGGGTTTCACATTTCATGTGAAATTTGATGCTTTTGCTGTCAGAGTGTCACGCTTTAGTGATAACGGTGTGGTTAAGACACCTTGGAGTGTTTAAAGAGCAAGCAGACTTGCCTGAATAATAACTTATCTTGTTTAATGTCAGGTATGTTTAACCAGACCGAGTGACACCCAGGTGCGTTTATGTGACTTATTCTTAAATGTAACAGATTTATAAAATAGAGTGCAACACACGGGACACTTTTTTCAGTGGCCTTGATTCTAGAAGTATTTTTTCCATTCATTTTTCCCATAGAGATTTTTTAAAAAGCCTTCGTTCAAGAGTTATAATCCATGAACCAAGCCAACAAGATACAAGGTGAACCACAACTTTAATTTGAAGCAGAAAGTATTTGGAGAAAAAAAAAAAAAGTATCAGTGGCTTTAATGGAGGAAAGAACCACAATCCCAAGTAGTATTTAACTAGTATTTAAGAAGTATTTCTGATTGGTGGAGATTACTTTGAAGAATCATGGGTAATGCAGTTTTCACCAGAAATGTCACAGTTAAAAAAAATAAGTAAATAATGCAGATTGCTTAATAATATTGTATCTCACAGTAGGCCTGTCTTTACAGGTCTGTAACGGTTCAAAATTTTTTCCTCTATGGAGAAAATGAATGGGATTTCAGTTCATAGCATGTCATGAATTAGATCAAGAATTACTGCATAAACCATATCGCTGCTGATTTGCATGTTACAACAACAAAGGTGATAAGAATTTACTTGAATGCTGTTAAACAAGTTCAATTTAACCACAAGGAACAAGATGTCAAGGGAAAACATTTCTGTCAGAAAATCATGAATTGATTTGACACCAAGGACTATTTCCTGAAAAAGAAAAATACTTTAAAATGGACATGACGGCAGAAAAGATGAACAAGAAACTCAGTCTTTCAGACAGGAGAATAAAAAAAAAAAAGTTTGTGTTTTGAGGAGGAATTGAGTTTTGAATTGGACAATAAAAGAATGGTCTGTCATTTATAGAGGAAATGGAGAGAAAGAAAAAAAAATCAGTGACAGGAAAATGAAAGGACATCCAAAATAAGGTAACAGACCGTGGGTCCGGAAGGCTACAAGACTGAAAATTACAAGGACAACAGTCAGAGTGACTTCACAAAAAGCTTTTCTAGTTTTCATTTACCAATTTTTTATGCATTTTCTCGAAATCTTCATATCTAAGTGAAGCTGTGTGTTGATAAGAAACAAATACATCATTAAGGTGTTCTAACTTGAAACTGGCCAAAATATCAGACCATAATCCATAACACTGCTTCATCCAGTGAAGAAGTCCATCTCCTGTTGTCTTCTCATCAAAATCCACCAACATATTTGTTTAGAATGGTTTTGGACCGTTTCCACTTGTAAATATTACTTGATCTGTGCATATTTCTCTCCTGATTCAGACAAGACGATGTTTTCCACTGGAGAAAGGAATATTATGGATAGAGGACTCATAATTTTAGCTAGAATCAATGGTTTGGAGTTATAAACGTCTTTAAGACGGATGGACGGAACCCAGTCACTGCAGAGGATCCATTGGTGAGCAAATGGTGTAATGCAAAATTTCTCCAAATCTGTTCTGATGAAGAGATAACCTCATCTACATCTTGAGTAAACTTTTTTTGGGTGAATAGGAAGAATAGTTTTGTCATCTTTTAATTCACATAAGTGAATGGAAATATCATTCCTATACTGTACAATCTGAACTTAGACTTTTGTATTTTCGAGATTTTCGAGATTTGAGATTTTTCATACAAGTGAAGCTAGCTACCTGTTGTAATCGTAGTAATCACATCTTTCTGTGACTTGCTTTGTCAATAAAGTGACCTAATGTCATTTATTTGCATGAAAAAATGGCAATTTGAAGCAACAGTTGGACATGCAACAAAGTTTAGACAATTTCAATTATGCAAATGAGAAATGACCTCCAATGAATTAAAGGAATATTTAAAAATTGTACTCATGCTCAGGCCATCCAAGGAGTTTGTTTCTTCAATTTAGCCTTAAGTCACTTGCTCACCAATAGATCTTCTGCAGTGAATTGGTTTGTAAGAAACAAACTTAAGGTGTTTTAACTTTAAACCATCGCTTCCAGCTAAAATACGAGTCCATAATCCATAACACTTCCTCCAGTTAAAAAGTCCATCCACTGTTATCCTCTCTCATCAAAATCCACCAACATATTTGTTCAGAACCATTTGGACTGTTTTCTGTGCATATTTCTGTCCTGTTTCAGACCAGATGACTTTTTCACTGCAGATAGCAATAATATAGAGAGGACTCATTTGAAGTTAAAAGTGTCTTAATTTAGGAATTTTCATTTTTTGGTAAACTAGTGCTTTAATCAGTGTTAGAATATAAACACAACATGCATTCCAAAAATAATAAAAATGGTGAGATCTAAGGTTAGTATACCAAGGCACTACTAACTTCTAAGCAACCTGCCAATATTTGCTTGCAAGTTGTTTGTTAAAAAAAAAAAAAAAAGCTTCTGCCAGGAACATAAATGTAAATGAATGCTTCTCATTATACATGCAAGTAGAAGGCCATTAAAAACAAGGTCAACTTACAGCACTGTTAATGGGGAGAAAATCCAAAAACAATTCTGAAGAAATAAATGTTGTTTTGTACTGTTTGAGCTGAATTTATTTAATATTCACCAGAATACAAAATTAAAACTAGCAAAGTAATTTGAAATCCTGTACACTTTCAAATGCATTGAGAGAATAGATTATGGCATTACATAAAGACAAAATAAAATTACAACTAAATAAGATTTGTAAATGCCTCACTGGTAATAGAATACAATCCCAAAGGGTATTGCCATCTACTCGCTTCATCGTAGAGAGCTCTTTGTAATCAAACAATAAAGCGCTGAGCCTTACCTCAGACATTGAGCCTGTATTACACATACAATACAAAGTTCATAGAGAACAAAAAGGCAAAAATAAAGATAAATGTGAGACATTTCATGATATACTTTGGAAATATCTATACCATACACGTGAGAGTGATAGAAAAATAAAATGAGAGACAGGAGGAAATATCATGCTTAAACATGTAGTAGCTGACTTGGTAAAACAGGAAGAGCTTTAAAATGTTTGTTAAAAAAAAACACACACATACACACACACACACACACACACAAGGACATCTATGCTGCTGATCGGCGTCGAATGATGAAGGCCCCTCGTTGCAGCTGCCCTAAATAGATCCTCATCTTCGTACTGTCACTTGTCTTTCTCACCCAGATCTGCAAGAGAGTCGAAATCCAAGACAAAGCACTTCAGTATTTATCCAGCACTACCTTCTTCCAGCATCCAAATGAATCCCAAACACTGATTTGTACTCCAAAGCCACTGGCTCAGCAAGTAAAAGTCCAGATCTATGCAGTGTGCTACTGATGCTGGCATTAAAAGCATGCAAATGAGACAAAAGCTATTGGAAAGACATCCTCATACAATTTGATATGGATGCAGATGACAATAAATGAGAATTTTCCTCTTCTGGCCCTCCAAAGCTGATGCACTTGGGCTGATCTCAATAACCTGCTCTTTATTCCCCCTCGGAGCAGGCCATTAGTTTGAAGTCATTTGTTTAGCACCAATCAGAGGAGAGAATCAGACACAAACCTCATTGGTCCCCACAGAGCTGATGACACAGCTGATCTTGGTGTTCTCCTTGGACTCCAGATAGATTGCTTGACTTTTATGGTACCTGAAACAATAACAGCATTGGACATTTGAGATCCTGTAGACTGAAAGACCATTAGAGAAAATTCCCTTTAGGAGCATGTTCTCAGTCGAGTACTGTATGTGAGCTTATCTCCCCATGTACTGCCGCTGAAAAAGCAATATTTAGACTTGGAGGATCATTCTCTCATCATTTTCTCACCCTCATGAATTTTTGCATGCAAGAATTCTCTTATATGCAATTATTACACATGCCTAAAATTAAAAGATTTCTTTTTAAAGGGAGCAATACCAGCTTCTAAATGTAGAAGTGTACTTATTTTTACACAGAAGACAATTACCTAGATATTCTGTAAATAAGTCACATTTTTATGGTTATTTTGTAAATTGTAGCACCTTCAACCAGCAATAAATGTCCAATACGGATGTGTTCACAAAAGTAATAGTTTTTCCAAAGTAATAGTTACGATTTATTTGGGTATGTTTTAGTTATAATGTCTATTTTGCTCACATGTAAATGAAGTTCTTTCTTTACAAATTACGTCAATTATACACGGCAGTGTTTCAGACTACTAACTCGTCTCTTTGAACTATTCACTAAAATAACCAGTTCATATTAGGACCTGAAGTGGGACAATCACATAGACCCATTGTCACA